>JAWWEN010052895.1:0-42226 GCA_035582955.1 Sycophila texana | reverse complement strand
CACCCCCCCACACACACACCCCCACACACACACACACACACACACACACACACACCCACCCGCGCGCGCGCGCGCGCGTAGTTTCTTAGAATTACGCAAACACGCATACTCCAAATATACACATATAAAGAAGTACGTGCACACGCACGAGCACACGCACACATGTACGAGGGGTGCGCTCGCTTTGCGCGCAGACGCACACGCACAGGAGCTGGTTTAAAGTAGTTCGCGGTGCTCCGGGCTAATTGAAGAGCCAAGCCCTAAATCGGCGGAAGGGACGATCGATTCCCGTCGGGAGCGTGCGGCGCGCACCGGCGAGAGGCTACACGGCGCCGCGAAAAAAGGAAAATCGATCGGGGCGCGCGCGCTCTGCCGCTCCCGTGGTATTGCGCGCTAGGGCCGGGGCTGAATTTTTCACGGCGAGTCGTAGCTCCCCATGTGCCCGGGACACGCCGGGACACCGGCGATCCAGACGTCTGCACGACCCCTTTTACGAGCATTGAATTTTTTCTCTCTCTCTCTCTTCGTCTAGAGATCGTGCCTTTTTAATGGGGAATTGAGAGCGAGGAGACGGCGGAATACTTCGACGATGGCTTTTCATGGTTTTTCTTCTTTTTGGAGAGCGAATTTTTTTGATATTGAAGGTTTGGATTTTGTTTATTAATTCATTCTGTTCAGGCGTATATTACGGTCGATCAATTCATTCATGATGGTTGAAATTTGAAAAGCTTTATTTGGAACTCTAAAGATTTATTTGAAACAACGATAAACGAATAATTATTTTAAGTGAAACAGAGATCGTAATAATTAAACAGAATAATGTTGTGGTAAGTGTGTAGTTAATAGTATTTTCAAAGTACGACTCTGTATGGATGTACAGTGTGCAAAAAAGACAAACTTTATCTAAAAAAAAAAAAAAAAATGAAGTATAATTTAATTGGGCTGATATAAAAAATTAATCTAAAATTTCTACATTTTCGTAAGTTTTTATGTTAAATATATACTTTGACAATTCTTAAACATTTCATGAAAATGTCACAATTTTTTAAAGTTACACCTTACCATGACGCAAAGTGTAATTCATGGCAGCTATACACATCACTCCACAAGAACAAGAATGAATGACTCCTTCGAAACAGTCAATAAAGCACAGCAGTAACTCCTTTAAAAGAATCAATAAAGCACTGCAAAGTAATATTCTCCATAAAAATAATGTAAACGCCGCACGAGACGCGGAATAAACTGCAATAATCAAGTCCATCCGCGTGCCATTAAAAAAACCGCATCCATGCATTTGAATAATCCCGCTCCGTACAATCTAGAAAAAAAAACGACGTCGGCACGTACTCTACATAACGGAGGAAAAAACTCATAACGACCGACGGCAGGAGAAAAAAAACAGCGAGAGAAGTAAGTTCGACACGAGAGTCGGGCTCGAAAATCCATCCTCGGCCGGGAGGCCTCGGACGCGCGCGAGCGCACACCCGCGCGTCTCGCTCGTCGCGCACACGTGATTACAAACATCGGGGCGCGTCGCTTTCTTTCCTCGCGGTCCATTTTTTTTTTTTTTTTTTTTTGTGCTCCCCGCTTCATTTCCTCTGCTCCTTCGACTCCCCCTCGACTTCGCGACTCGATTTTTCGGAGGGGCTACGGGACGCCCTCGCTAATGTAGCGAAAATTAAAAATGCAGGATTAATGTAGTATGTGGTTTTTGTCTTGGTTTGTTTTTGACTTTTTTTGTGGGAATTATATTACTTTTATTTGAGGGGAAGGCTTAGAGTTTGACTAACAAAGTTTTTTAATTGCAGGGGCAAGAGTATATGATTTGAAAAATGTACGAATTTTTTGTGGGTAAGTCATATTTTCGGAACGTTGCAACTCTGGAACAGATGCCTAGCATGAGATGAAATTTGGTACGTATCCTTATTATGGCTTTATTTAGAACTGGTAAAATTTTCAAACCTATTGGATGATTTTCAGGGTTTATTTACTTAAAATAATAAGTTATGAAAAATATTTTCTTTTCAATAATAACTTTCTCTTTAATTTGCATTGAAGATATATAAAATTTTTGTGTAAAATCTGAGAGTAAGCCTAATTTCTAACCGATTTATAAATAATTTACAACATCCTGTCATCACTTTTTTAAGAGAGGATTTATCGACTTGTAAGCTTTATACAATTAAGTAACTTTTAAATTCTTGTTAAAAATTGATGCTTATAAATAATTTTATCAGTATTAAAAAGATATTTTCAAATTTTATGTAATTAAAGTACACTTCATTTAAACACGAAGGCACTTCGAAAACAGTAAGGTAAATACATAATATCTTTATCTGGCTTCTTTTGCTTATCTTATCACAGCGTTTGTCACTCTTTAAATTTCTTGAATTCTTAGACTTTTCTCAACGAAGTTTTACTTATCTATGCATCTTTTAATGCTTACACTTAAAAAACATTGAAAAGTAATTTTGTTACAATTTCTGTTGAGAACTGAGTTCTGAATTTCTGAGAGATGATTTATCATAAATGGAAATAATGAAGATTGGTAATCAGTGAAATGTTAATTACAAATAATTTTAATTCTTATTTTAATTAGAGCAGAGAGTGTGAACTCAAGATTTTAATAGTTTACTAACTGGAACATTTCAGAAATGAACGGTTAAATATAGACTTGCGAAGATGCAACCTCAATTGTACGTCGTTAAGGCAATGTTTCCCTCTTGCAGAAGTGAGAATTGATTGACCCTTTGACCCGCGCTAAGACACACATTTTGGTCTGTTTGGTGTGCGACGATTTCATATCAAATTATAGGGAGTTTAGAATCCAACCAGAAATGCAAAGATTCCGATATTTCATGGTCAGCATCCTTTGAACATTATTCAGAGCAATAGATGCTTGAAAAAAAAGTTTCAGATCAAAAATTAAATACAGATGCTATCTTTATTATGTATAATCTTTTCTACAAAGTTATATCTGGAAGACATAATCGATAAATAAAACCAATAAATTTTATTTATACCAAAACATTTTAAGTCCAGGTTCATGAAAAAAGATTGAAAATTATGTCCTGTAGGTTTTACGCAAGAAAACACTATTCGATTACTTACATCTCAAGTTCCACATGGAGTTATGTCTCTAGTTGGAGATGATTTCGTAGAAAAGATTATACACGATAAATATAGAGCATCTGTTTGAAATTTTTAATCTGAAGCTTCTTTTTTGATCAGGCAAAAGATGGATAAAAAGCTCCTTAAAAATTTTTTGCATCGTGTTATTGATTCAGCGCGGGAAGCAGCTTGCACGCGTCGTCGCGAGAAAAAAGGAAGTAGAGTGTAAGTAAAAAAAAAATAGTTTGGCCGGCGTTTGTGGAGGCAGTTACATCAGCGAGCCGATAAGTCGCTATCTTTATGGGGCATTTTTATTTCGAAAGGTGAGTTACGTTCTTAACTCGAGTGAATAAAAAGATTCCGCGTCGACGATAAATAAACAAGATTTACGGAGCACAATTATATAATATACTGCCGCGAACGCCATGAGCAAGTGGTCGCTGGTTCGAGTTTTCAGGAAGAAAATGGGATGCTGATGAACTTCCATAACGTAGTTGGATCTTGCGTTGTATGAGATGCACACTTTGGATTGTTGAATTATTGTCTTCGAAGTTATTGATTTATGGATTGAAAATGAATGTTCAGTTGTTATTTAATTGTATAAAGATGTGAAGATCAATAAGTATGAGAATGTTTTTGATGAGTAGTCGGAAGGATCTTACGAGTGTAGAATTCGACCTTCGTCAGAATGCTGAGATGCAGGCGTTGAGAAGCGCGACTGCGCTTGTGTCATTGAAATATAAAGACAGCATTGTATAAATGTGTAGAATAAAAATATAGCGTTCTGTTGACGAAGTAGACATTATAACAGTTTGAATGCTCAAAAGTTGCTGGAAGTAATATGATCGGAGGATCGTCAACTGCAATGGTTGTTCAACGAAGTTATTGTTGCTTTTGATAAAACGGTATAACTCATGTTTTTTAATTTAATGAAAAAACATTTTCTGTCTGGAAATATAGAGTCTTTATTTTTTCGACTATCTCATAATATAGGAAAAAAACTCAAGTATAATTGAGTCTACTTTTTTGAAGAATTTCTTATAGATTTTCGAGAATTTCGGATTACCAGACGCGAAATCTCATAAATGTCGAACTTTTCAACCAACTTTTACGATATTTAAATATTGATTCTCTTTTTATCTTGAAAGTTTTCGTCTACAAGGACGAGATTCACTTTAGTTCGTCGTCAATTTTCAAGACAAATCTCGACTTGTCCCTGCAGGGACTATGCAAAGTACCACCCAGGTTTCGTCTTTAATGCTTTATTGATCGTCAACATCAATGGCAAGCATCAATTCTAAAGCATCAAAGAGCAACCGTACCAGATACTAAAATCAAACATCGTTTATCACAAAAATAATCTCATTTACAAGCTTCATTATGCCGAGAAGGAAAAAAGCGACTCTTCATTTCCTTTCGCCTGCCGCATCCGATCGAAGGCAAAGTAGATTTCGAAGATAGAAGTAGCTTGATCAACCCGACGCGAGGAATTCGCTCGGGCGTCTTAAAATCGAATCCAACGCATTTTCATGCTCGCCTCGGAAGATCCGCGGCGCCGTTACGTAACCACGGCCTCCGCTCCAGTCGGCATTCCTCATGCCGGCCGCATCGTCGGTGCCCTTTTTTTGCCCAGTGTTGGCAGCGACTATATGCGTGCCGAGCTCGAGCAAGGAGAGGCCCAAAAGCACGCCCGCCATTCGTAATTGGACTCGTCGGCCGTTTGCCAGCGGAGCTTTCCCTCGTTTCCCGGATTCCTTTTTACCTCCGTAATCGAGCCAAGCGCCAAAGGACCATTTCGCAGATTCCTCGTTTTTGTAGGCTTTAGTATTTTTTTCTGAAGCGAGAATTTATTCCGTGGGTGTGTTCTGGGTAACATAAACTCGGACTTTGATGCAAACACAAGTATGTGCTTGAGTTACCGTGTAAATTAATAGAAAATCGATGGTCAAAATCGAAATATTTGTTCAGAGTGAATGCTTCAATGGAGTTTGTATTAAATGTGTACAACGTGAATTTCCGGTGAGCGAACAAGTATTCGAAGATAGAATAACGGTAAAATGCGCTTGATATCATGCGAATGACATTTGTGACATTCCTTTTAAATTTCCTTTTTTATCAATTCCCAATTGAAATTCAAAGGATTCCTTTAATTAAAACTTCGTTACCTATCACGTGCGACCTTATTCTTCATTCAAATAAATTTTGAACAATTTTCTTCGAACATTTTTCTGAATTGCTCGATAAGTTGAGAAGTACTAAATTTTTTAAATTAATGAATTCTGACTTTCAAATGAAGCTATAAATTACACATAAATGAATATTTAGTTTACGAAACATTATTATTGCACATTTTACTACAGTCCATAAATCCGAAAACGTGAAACTAATGTTCACGCCATTCACGAGTTTACGAACGACTCGAAAATTCGAAGTGATAAACCGAGATGTTGACGTATGCAGCCAACACTCAGGATCCTGATTCTATAAACTTCAGAAACTCTGTGTAGGATAGACTCCTCGATTTTCTGTCGTGGAAAATCGGACATCCCGGAGTCAAACCGAGTCGATTTTATCCCAACCGCAAGCACCGATACCTGACCATAGACGACGTTTAGGAATGCAACAGAAATGCTGACTCTTGTTATTGTAGGCGACCGAAGTCGCATTTTCTCATTAACGTTTGTACTTATAATGCACCCGATGACTACGATTTTTTTTATAAATCGATCAGTCCAAATAAAACTAATGTTTTCTTTAAGTTCCAAGCATTCTATAGAACATTAACAACAATACTATTATAAAAAAAAGAAGAAAAGGAAGAAGAAGAAGAGAAGAAGAAAGTGTTAAAAAAATGAAGTAAACACAAATAAAATATGGAAAGAATTCTGCAGCATTGCCATCTCTTTTTTAAATTTTGAAAACGCCCATGAAGCATCGAGTTCCGGCAAGTATACATTCCAAAAGAAAAAGTCTGCATTCACATCTTATCTCTTCTATCGTATCGCATCTCGTATCTTCTTTCCGAACGTGCCCGTAAATTTGCAACGTTGGTGATTCTATCTCAAACGTAACTTCTTCGTTTTTTGCCTCTTTGTCGGGATCATGTTGGCCTTTTCCAGACATTTTCGAGGTTGTACCAGTATACTTTGGATCTGTACGCTGCACGGAACTTCGTTTCGTCTGTTACGCTTGTTGGGGCATTTTGATTGGTTCTTACCATTGATTTAGTAACATCATTAGTTGCTGAACTATTAGGTAGAATGAAACAAATTAAGTACTGCTAAGGGAGCAAGTAATATGCAACGTAGTCTCTAATTTTATTGTAGGGTTCGCTTGGGAAGATTTTTTATTTTAGTGTACTTTAAACGTACGTACAATCCACTTATAAATTGTGAAATGAACATTTATGAATGTATGTATAATGCATGCGTACACAAGTGCATGTATAATGTCTGCGAGTAAATGCTTTCGTAAGTATAGTTTTTCACGTCTCGAGTGCGATTGAAACAAACCTAACCAGCGTATCCTTTTTATAGTTGTTCATTTCATTTCCTGTTGTTTCGTTCCGTCCAAACAACTAATTTAACATTCAATTTTTTGTTTCCTTCAAATGCTTTAATTATTCAACTTTTTCACAAGCGAAAAATTACCATTTAGAACGAGTGAGACTTCACTTTTTGGTCCTCGCGAGGCAAACTTTTAAATGCAGAAATTAAATGATGACCGAAAGACTGCCACTTGGTAATAAAAGAAACGACGAATTACGAAAGTACCATAATTACTCCGTCTCACACCAAGTGATTCAATGTTAATTTAATGTAAATAATGGAAGAATTGCAAGACCGTAACGAGTAGCAAGAAGATTTCATATGCAGCATCGAGAGGTAGATCCTATACATTACTATAAACCATTTGTTAATCGCTACATTTTCACCAGAACTTGATTAAATGTCTGGTCAATAATTTTAAATTAATTTTAAATAGGAATTAATGAGCCAATCAGATAAGGTGGTTATAATTTTCTACCAGGATACCCATAAAGGAATTCACATCGTTTCCTGTGACACAATTCCAATTTACATTGCAAAATGTACCTTTCAATGAGCACCTTTTGGAGTTCTGGTCGTAAAACATCACGCCAGTTTTTTTTTCATTTTCGTTGGTCCTGGGCCAGCGTAAATCGCTTTATATAATTGGCAAACAAGAAAAAAATCTATAGCCGAGCGTGCCTTGTTAAAAATAGCGACGTCCTATCGATATGACACAGTTTTACTCGCTCGCGAGCCCAATCTGTCGATTACCGCGCGCAAAAAAGTTACCCGATCCCAGAACGAAATTCTGACGTATATCGCGCTGAATAAAAATGTCGGAGCCTGTCCGCACGCAGACCGAGATCTCTACGTGATCCTCATCGACAAAAAATTAATACGTTTGCTTTCCCGAGCTTCTCCTTTTTTTCAGCCACTTATGTCTTTAGGCCTTTGCGTGTCTATTATTTTATTTTGTATTTTTGAGGTTCGATTTTTAAATTTAGCGCCATTGAACCGGATATGCCCGTGAGCCAATAAAATTACTTTCCAAAATGCACCACAACATCCTGCCATTATTTTTTTAAGAGAGAAATAACATTCAATTGTTAAAATGATTTTATTCAAGTATTTGGTCAATGCTCATCAGAAGTTTTGGCAAACTGACACTAACTTGTCGTCAAGTTTATTACGCAATAACATAGGCAAAAGAAAAATAATTATTTGTCACAAAGAGACACTATAAAATCTTTATGTTTTTAAAGTAGCTGAACAAGAAGCCAGTGCTTATTGAACTTCATCAGCCCTGGTTTAAGGTCGTTTTAAAGTCAAAATTGTTATTTACAAAGAGAAATAATTATAACTTAGATTCTGAAAGAATGAAGATTTACTTATCAGTTTCTTTTATCATGAGTCCTAAAGGATACTTGAAGATAAGAAGCTGTTGTTATTGTTCAGACGTAAACAAAGGACATGTCCACAGCAACAGACACAAATAGATTTTCCCCCAGGACCTAAATACCCCAAAGAATATCCGGATATGACGACTTTTATTTTTCATGTTTTATAAATAATACTTCCTTTCCTGAGAAGAGTAGGAGCAAGCTCTGCCCCTCCCAAGAAAGTTTCACTGCTCTCTGTTTCACCTTAAATCAGCATCCCCAAGACTTCCCCAATAGGTACATCATCGACGTTAACGTAAGTCCGGAGTAGAGGGGGTGAAACCGGCCTCGCGCGAAAATCGAAGTTGACGTCTCCCATCCCTCTCTTTCTCTTCCCATCTTTTCTCTCTTTCTCTCTTTTATGTCTCTCTTCTCCTCTCTCTCTCTCTCTCTCTTTTTGTTGTTTTTCTCTCTTCTCCCCTCTCTTTTGGACACGCGCCTCTGCGGGGACTCTGTGGGAACGAATCAATTTCACGGTGCGCAGGGAGGCGCAGGAGCTCCCGAAATCCAACCTCAAGAAAAGAAATATATATCCCCTGGTCGCGCGTACTTACTTTGCGCCGATCCGATTAGACGTCTTACGCGGCAGCGGTGCACTCAAGGTTCTGTTGTTTTCTTTTCAAAGTTGCTTTTTAATGCTACTGCGGGAGAATTTCAGATTGAGGATTTACAGCACTTATTTTTGCAAAATTTTGCACTGGCTAAATGTGATTAAACGGAATTGAAACATTTATGAGGTCTGGAATAAATTAAGGGTAGATCTATTCTGACTCGCTGGATTATTTTGCGCATTTGGCGGGATGTCGATGTTTTATTATTATATGAGTTAGAAATAAATGATAAGGTTCTGCTTATACTTTCATTTGACTATGTTTCTGTTTCATTTTGAATTGAACCGTTTTATTGGAGCTAACTGTAAAATGTCAGTGATACTTTAAAATCAATTATGTTTTGTAATATAATAATCGAGCAGAATTTATTGACGCAAATAAAACTTAAGTTATGATAATCAAATAATATTTCACTAAAATTATTAAATGTCGAGCAATTGTGAAGTGCAGGAATGAAAGTAAAGGATTACTTTAATCTCTCTCTTTCTACCTTTCCATCACAAATCCGATTCATCATGTTTAATATTTTATTTCATTTAGTGAAATACACCATTTCGTACAAAATAATTAAACGTCTTGATAATTTTCTTTCTTTTAAATAAAATAATACACTTACTCAAAAATATTGTTAAATTCACTCATAAAAATTTCAGTGCAATTGGAAACTTTTATTGTGCAACAGTCGCAGTTTGGCTAAAGTTACAATAACAGCCACGCGGACTTTGCCATTTGAAAGCTTGCGAATTTCAAGCTAGCGCTACAATAAAAAGTTACGAGGATAAACTAAAAAATTTCTATTCGACCACAACATTTGTGCGAACGTTTAATTTTCATGAGCGAACTTTTTCCGGCTCCCGTTTCTTTGATATGCGAATTTGTTGCCAAGTTCAAAGCGTCATTATACGTGCAGTTTGCTTGATAAATTGAATGTAATTATTTAGGCCACAACTTTGCCTTCTTCTTCACACTTTCTTTTACTTTTCGAATTAATAAACCAACTGCGGTGGATATCGTCAATTAAGTACCATTATGGATCAAAAGGTTTTGAACTTTCATTAATGTGAGAGAAAGTGATTGCAACATTGCCAGATTTTCTAGTAGAACATGACCATGCATATGAGCAGTAATAGATCGCACCTTTCTGAACCGGATTTTCAGATAAAAATTTCTTCAAGCAGATTTTCAGATGGTACCTTCTTCATGCGGCTTTCCAGATAACAATTTCTTCAAGTAGCTTCGCAGATACTATCTTCTTCAACCAGCATTTTAGATAAACCCTTCTTTAAATGACTTTCCAGATAGTACCTGCTTCAAGCAACTTCCCAGATATCAACTTTTTCAACTTGCTTCCTAGGTAGTATCTTTTTTAAGATGTTTTCCAGATAGCCATTTCTTCAAGCAACTTTGCAGTCAGCACTTTTAAGCGGCTTTTCACATAGACATATCTTCAAACAGCTTTAATAACATCTTTAAGCAGTTTTTTATTAACATCTTCAAGAAGCTTTTAACATAGCAATTTCTTCAAGCAGCTTTTTTATTAACATCTCCATGAAGCTATCAAGATTGCAATTTCTTCAAGCAGTTTTTTTTAATACCACCTTCAAGCAGATTTTTTATTAACGTCTGCAAGAAGCTTTCAAGATAGCAATTTCTTCAAGCAGCTTTTCTAATAACATCTTCAAGCAGCCTTTTTAGTAACATCTTCAGCAGCTGTTTTATTAATGTCTTCAAGAAGCTTTTAACATAGCAAATTCTTCAAGCAGCTTTTTTATTAACATCTCCAAGAATCTATCAAGATTGCAATTTCTTTAAGCAGTTTTTTTTAATACCACCTTCAAGCAGATTTTTTATTAACGTCTGCAAGAAGCTTTCAAAATGCAATTTCTTCAAGCAGCTTTCTAATAACATCTTCAAGCAGCCTTTTTAGTAACATCTTCAGCAGCTGTTTTATTAATATCTTCAAAATTTAAAAATTATTGTTGGAAGTTCCGTCTATATTGATGAAACAATTTTTCGTACCTTGGCATACCCGCGAAATTCGTAGAAAAATACCGGCGCCGGTGTACTCCCAGGCAATAACATTACGCTGCCGTGCAGACAAACACGCGCGTACACTTTTATTTCTGCTCCGATCGAACTACGCCAACGGCGAACTTCCGCCGCGGCACAGTTCTCGCAAAATAGAATCGGAATGCCGGCTGTTTCTGGTTTTCGCCTCGTCGAATTTTTATGGGGGACAGAAAGAGAAAAAAAAGAGTCGCGAGAGAAGGGACGGTTAGAGAGAGGCGACCCATGCTCGGGTCTCCTCCCGAAGCGGGGATCGAGCGACGAAGTGAATGACCCATTGACGGGCGCTCGATAGTCAGATCACGACGCTCTCACCAGTTTCGAAATCAATCGACGCCCGTAAGTGGTGTACTAACGTCGTATACTTCGGTATGAGATAGGCCCTGTCTCTTTTTAAAGGGACGGGTATTTCATTCGGATTGCATGGTAGATTTTGCAATGGAAAGCGTTTGGTAACGCGTTGAATTGAATTTATTACTTTTTTTAATGTTTTTTTTTTGTAGATTCTGGTTGGACTTAGGAAGTACTTTTGAAACTGTTTATCTATCTTTATTTTATTGCATATAAAGAAAAGTACAATTATGTTAAGAAATATTACACTTAGTATTTTTTTTTCAAAAATTATTATGTGCTCAGTATAGTCTTCATTTGTTTGATAATACTTATCTAGATTTTGCTAAACACTGAAAAACTGCGACAAAAATTACAAAGTTACGATCTTTCTAGATAATCCAATGTAATCTCAAGATTAGTAATCAAATAATCATAATTTTTATCAGAAAATTGACTGCTTCTAAATCAGACTAAATTGAAATTTATTGCCCGATTGATTAAATAAATCCTGCACTAATATTTAACGTGAGCTGCTCTTGTGCACCTTTTGTGTTTGTAAAACAAGGGATACAGTACATAAAATTCGAGCATTCGCAAGGATTTTCCTTTTTATTGAAAATGAATATTTTTGGAATATCGAATTGAAAGATTGAAGCAAAATTTCATGAAATGTTTGAAACAAAAACATTGCTTATTTACCTAAAAATTGTATAGAAACTTTCTTTGATCAACAAATGCATGCTTCAAACAAATTCTTAAAATACTACTATTGCTTTTTAATCGTTTACTTTGACTAAATAGAGTAATTCAAGCTAAATAATAAAAGTTACAAAAGTTATGACCCAGTTTTCCCAAAATGTGCAAATATAATCAGTATGCTTTGCGTAATAATATACGAAATACTCTCCTGATGATAATAACGTCCGGCAACTGCATTAATTACAGGATTACGAAAATTAATACTCTCATTGTTCCTCATGAAGGTCTAAACTAAACAAATCTCTAAACTTCAGCATCCGGAGAAAATTTATTTCTTAACATAACGATAACTAATCAGTTTGAACCCTCAGGTGCTTGCTTCCGTGGCACAATGTTTTAATAAACAAAAACGGCCTTTGACAAAAGTACCTTTGAAAACACAATTCCTATATATCTTTTATTTTTTGGAAAATTTTATTCCTATCTGAGATACTCTGTCACCTAACCAGTTCGGCAGAAACTCCTCGATCGCGAAAAAAGCAGCATCTCGAGCATCAGATTCTCTGTTTGATCAGAAGCTTCGCGATAAAAAAACAGTGAAGCTTCGTACCGGGAGGAAGAGAAGTAGCGAAGAAGACACATTTAAATGATCGATGCTACGGTCGGCGACCTCGGCGAAAAAAATTCAATTTCCTCGAAAATACCAAGTGAGCAACCTTTTCTTTTTCTCTCTTCCATGACGCGGCAACACGTGATCTCCAAGAAACTTCGCGGTACTGCACTCGGTTTTTTTCGTAGCCGCGGAAAGATCCCCGGGAAAAAACGCAGGGCTGAGGGAATAGAAGACGGGCTTGCATTACAAAATATTAACTTTTCAAGTGCACTACCCCCGCGCCGGAGTCTGAAGCCTTCCAACTATATGCGCACGCTACGCCCTTTTCCATCGTTTATTTACCGGGTCCATGCAGCGACGAGGAGGGAGACTCTTCTCCTCCTTTCGCTTCAAACTGATTTCTCTGATATGACTTACGTTTCTCGCTGCTTTTATATCCTTTGAATTTTATACATTTGGAGTCGCAGTGAAACTTTTAATAAGAAGTGGATAAATTTATTTTCAGCCTGTTTTATTGCTCCTCTAAATTGTTTAATTCTTATCTTTACTTATTGCTTTTCTTAAAAGTTTCTGTTTTTAATTTAAGGTATACCATTTGAAAATAAAGCTTGTATACGTTATTTAAATTTAAACGATAGAATGGTTTTTCTTTTAATATAATAGGACTTCAAGTCAATACGTACTCATCAGCACCAAATAATTCCGGAGCACATCACAACGACTAGAAAAAACAAGACAAAAATTCACTGAATCCCGCGTATGGCAAACACACCGGTCTCCCCCCGAGGAAAAATGAAAGAAAAGTAAAAAGAAAGCACAGTCAGTCCCGCCAAGGCTCCCATTCGAACGCACGAAGAGAATGGGAGGGGGAGAGAGGCAAGGGGGCCTCAGGACCGCGTCCACACCTCGCTCCGAAGCGACGCGACGCCTCCTGGAAATCGGCCGGCACGAGTCCACGTAATATCGATCCTTCAGTCCTCGACGTCGGGGGGTGCGGTGCTCTCTGGCTGCGCTGCCTGCGCCGGAGAGGCTGCCGAGAGCGCGTCTAGGCGTGACGGGCTTGCATACGCGGCGCGCACCAACGGCCGAGAGGGACTGCTGGTCGGAGCGCAGCGCCGCCGCCGCCAGAGTTCATTGATCAGGCGCGAGGCCCTCCCTCCCTCCACCCTCCCTCCCGCCGTACCACCCACCCAGCATCGAAACGGAAAAGCTCGCTGCTCTTCCGCTCTCCTCCCGCGAGGCCCCCCTGTGCACGCGTGCACGCGTCACTCCTTCTATTATTCTCTATCTCTCTCTTTCGAACGTATTACGAACTTTATAGGTGTTGGCACTTACGTTTCTCTCGCTGCTGCAGCTCTCACGGCGTCTGCGCGCGGGCGGGGCGCTCGGTACGTCTCTCCCCGGAGGTGAGCTCCCGAGTACGAGGAACACGAGGTGCAGGACGACGTTGAGTTCGGCAGCCACACTCCGCTTCCTTGCACGGCACTCTCCTCGTGCACGCTCACGCGCGTACACACACACACTCATACACTCACACACTCACACGCGGGAGCGCGCCCCGCAAGTCACCGGACGAGCGACTGTCTGTCTCTGTCGAGGAGCGCCACTGTGCCGCTGTTGCGTACTCCCTATACCAGCGAGCGAGCCGAGCCGCCCAGCGCCGCGAAAGCCTCGCGCCAGTGGAGCTCAATCGACGCCGGGAGACTGCGGATGTTAAGGTTGGTGCACCACGATTCTCTTAAGGCGGATATGAGGGCCTGGTAAGGTACCTTCCCTACTGAAAATGGTCGCGCAACTTTTCGCATCACTTTTCGCGTCGTACGTAAGTATTAACAAAGTATCTTCAAGTGAGTTACCGATGTAATGACCATTCATATGATATTTCAACACCAGGTGGCGACCCGTTATTTTCTTCTCCTATGTTCTGCTCGCAAGTGGTCAGAATTGCAGGGCCGACAGGGACATCTCGTCTGAGTGCAGGGAAAACCCCCATGTACATGTGCTGACCAGTTTAAGAATAGAGAGTTATTAAAAATGCGGAAAAATCCAGCAGTTACCATTTATGGCAGGGTCGGGGAAAAGGCGGGGTTACAATGAGGGTGTTTGTTTGACATTTTTTTTAGGATCTCGCGCAGCCTAATAGGCCCATCACTACCCGCCACCAGGCTCACCTTTTGGCGGTTACCGAGTGAGAGGAGGACACGGCACTAACCCTCACTTAGGCCGGACGGGAGGACACCGCTCTAACCCCGCTTGCCTTGCAACCTACCTGGTCTTTTGCCGGTGGCAGACTTCTGACCTTGATTCCTTCCTTTCTCATCTTGAGATTCCTACCTTCATCTACATGATTCCTACCTTATCCACTCTGCATTCGCCCAGGGTTATGCCTGTGGAGTTGGGAAAACCTGTGGCCAAACCCAATGGAATAAATGCCAATTAGAAAAACTCGCCCCGGAGTGGTCGGTGTCTTCAGAATGCTTAGATAAGATACACAAGTCACATTTCGTAGGCTTGGGTACCGACCGAATGTGTCAGACTCACACCTCCCGCCCACTTTGTGGAGTGTGGATCCACACCTAAGCGATCGAGAAAGCCGCAACTCCCCGGCGGTCACCCATCCAAGTAATGAACACCACCAGAATTGCTTAACTTCTCCGATCGCCCAACCTGAGGTCCTGCCACTCTGCCAAAGCGTCGGTTAATGAATACTCAATGCAAATATACGTGGCTTTAAAAAATGAATTTGATAATGCATGAATTTTATAATAAATTCTTTCATTGAATCGAAATGCATTTTTTTCGGTTATGTTTATAACGGCGCGAAATTCAAAATCATAATAAGACTATTATACATAGAGAGTAATGCAACATTGCCAAATTTATTTTATAACTTCGCTAGTCAAGTGCAATTTAAATAGTCGCTATCTTGACTTACCCTATATCAGTAGAGGTCTTGTAAAAGTATATATTTCGTCACTTAAAAAAAAATGATAATGAATTCAAGTTTTGTCAGATGACTGCTGAAGATTAAACTCGCTTTTCCGGTTTGTACTTCAAAGGTCGAAATAGTTAACAACGGATCTGACGAGAGACGTACGGAAGAGGTGTCATCAGATTCATGATTGATTGTAAAGTGTGTAGTGGTAGGGGAGTGAAAGATTTATTCTTGTGCCAGTGTGGATGAGATGAAATTTAAATGCGGATACTTTTTATCTTTTATTGAATAATAGCTCGGCTTTTTTATCAGGATGCTGATGTCAACGTCCACTTTGAAAGGAACGAAGCATCACTCCAGAAATATTTAATAGAAGTTTCATAAATAAAGTTGGTTTAACGCCCATTTATCGCTCGTCAAAGGGGTGTGCGGAGGCCAGAAAAGCGAATTAAAATATTCTACGGACCCTATTAAAATTTTCTGTAGACCTCTAGAGATTGAAATTTTTAATTCGCAAGTTCTCAGTCGCTGTAGAATCTACAGTAACCAGACTGTATCACGTGGTTCCCGAACATACACGGGTATCGGAAGCAGTAGCCTCTGCACCAGGAACTCGCGGACATTGGCGCTGCTAATCCGCTCCTCTCGGCCTACTTAATCCCGCACCTTTGCGCTCTCCCGCCTCCGCTCCATTATTAAGTCGCGGCAGTCGGCCCATGCGAATGGAGGAGCGACATAATAATTCATGCGCCGGGCGAGCCGGACGGCACGCGAGATGCAGAGAGAGGGTGAAGCTGTGAAAGTGGATGTGCATGTACGCGCGCGCAAATCGTACGCTGCTCTTCGTCGAATAGAGGCGCACAGTCAGGACCGGAGAAGCGGAGCCAGTGTTGGAGAGAGTCACTGGGGGTATCTCGCGCCATCGCGGGAATCCCTGGGAAGGATGCGTCGGTAAATTAGGAGTCTTAACTGTGTATCGACATCCAATTTAAAGGTAAAATTCTTTTTTTTTTTGCAGTTTTCAAAAATTGTCACTAAAAATTATTATGTTTTGGCCTGCTAGCAGTCCATGGCCGAAACACACAAAATTTTAATTCCTTTATATGTGGATTTAAGAGTCCGTTTCAAATGCACCTCCACGAAATATGAAGGAGTCTCTTATTCGAGAGACGTTGCTCGTAGAGATCAAGAGGTAGGAGTTCCAGTCTTTTAAACAACTTAATCCGAGCCATTTGTCATTTCTTTAAAAATTATTGTTTATGACAGTAAAATAGTTTTTTTTTTTGGTATGTAAATATTGCTAAAGAAATAAATAAAAAGACGTGCATCAATTTATAGATGTTATAATCCTATTCTAAATTGTATTAGCAGTAAATTTTTAAATATTAAAATATTTTAAACAATTGGGAAAACAAAGACAATAACAAAATATTTTTTTTATAACAATCTCTTAATTAAAATATTTTATATTTAGAAAAAAATGTTGATCGCCCGCAATTGACGGGATCAAGAGATTAAGAATTTAAATAATTCACATTCACATGTAGTCTATCATAAAATTAAATTAAATTATTATTATTATTATTTTTAACCTTGAATGAAAATATTATTTATGTTACTATCTCAATGGACATAATAAAAAATTCATAATCTTTAATAGCTTCACGTATATAATAGTTCCAAGGTTGACGGAGATCTTTATAAATATTTTATCTGATAATATAAAAGGAAGAAACTGAAACTTAAAATAGAAACTGCATTTTTTTCTTCTCCTTTTACAATTGAATCCTCGATGTTTATTTACGCATTAGCATAGTACACGATATAAAATAATAAAAAATAAAAATACACAAAATAAGAACACACGACAATATTCTCTCACCTTCGATTCCTCATCTCGCTCGACGGTACGTGAAACGAATTAACGGACCCCCGCTAATTTAGCATTTAGCTGCGGAATTCGCTCAATAGCGTACGCGCATTTTACGGGTGAACGACTAAGTGGAGGTTCGATCCGGCCAAACGCGAAATTAATAGTCAACAAGGACTAATTTTCATCGGTTTGACAAATGTATACTTGTGTCCGACGAGTGCAAGTTCAGGGCCGCGGTTTGCGACTGCCAAAAGCGTAATAATCCTCTCCGCTGCATCTTGCGAAAATTGCCAATTTTTCGTCGTCAGCGCAAAGCGCGATATTCCTTCTCACTTCGTTTTTTCCCTCTTCGCTGGCCACGTTCCAAGATGCAATGAGAGAAAAAGAGAGAACGAGGGAATGAGAGAAAAAGAGTCGATCGTTCGAGTAAATCTTTTTTTGCTCGATAAAACCCGGCGCGTTGGAACTCGCGGAAAATTAATTGGTTCGACCGAAGTGGAATTTCATTATCGGAAAAATTTCGACCGAGTTTTAGAGTCCCCGTGATAGTAGAGGAGTGGGGAGGGGGGAAGGTTAGGTGGACGCGCAGGGTGCTTATAAATAGGTGTAGTTCGTTTCTTGAAAATAGAACGGGGGTGATACATAATTAATTGAATGGGTTGGTATTTAAAAGGGTACTTTCTCGCGTGGAGTTCAATTTCAGCTCGTCTTCGGTGCATCTCTAAATTTGTCAAGGCGGAATAAAGCTTTCGTTGGGATACGCGCTTCTTGCGGTTGTGGTACGCGCGTGTAATAATAAATCCCGCGTTTGATCTGTAAATATAAGCAGATAATGTATTATCTACCTGAAATAATAAAAATGTTTATGTTCAATACTGTTTATTTAACAGTGAGCGTAAATATAATTTAGGTTCACCAAATATTTATCACCAAATATTTGCGAAAATATTTATTATTTTCAAAACAGAATGATTCTCACTTTTATACTCTTTCAGAGTACTAGAAATTCGAAACACAATTTTTATTTCTTACTGTGAGAAAACTTTTCATAGATTCACTATGAAAAACCTAGTTTTCTAACTTAAGGTTAAATGCTGTGGGAGAAAGGGTTCATAGATCTGGAATGAAAAATCCTTAGCTTTTTATTTTAAGAAATAATACTGTGGGAGATCTATTCGTATATTATGTCTAAAATGAATAAAACCTAAGGTTTTTACCTTAAGTTTCAATCCTAACTTTAATGATGGAAGAAACAATCTTCATAACTTTCAACAATCTAATAATTTAATGGCACTAACTGCAATTTTTTTTTTAATTATATATTAATCAAATATTTAACGAACTCTTTTTATGAATTGCGATATTTATTAAATTTATAATAAAATGTTCAAAATCGGGTGATCTATTATTTTTTAATCAAAATTCTTCAAAATTCTTATCTAACCTAAATACACTTTTGAACACGAAAAGTGTATTTATCATTACAAAACAAGCACAATTATTCGCCAAATAATTCTAAAAAAAATCTGCTCTAAAAAGCAGCTACCACTACAACCGTAAACCACTAAGGATCAACTGAAAGGCACCAATATCTCTTAATCATCCAGTTGGCAGAGTAGAGCAACACCTCGCTTGATCCAATGTGAGCTGGGCACATCGGTCTCGAGCCAAATGGAGAGCACGTAGTTGGAGGAGTGACCTGTGGTTTTGAGGGTACCGAATCTCTCAGAAGTGATGTACAGAGGGCAGTGGTAGCGTCCACGTTCCTGGATGTCAGAGCGCTTGCACGGCTTTAGCCAGACCACCGGCATTAGCTCGTGCAATACCTTAGGTCGGGCTTCCGCCAGACGCATCTTATTCAGGTCCCAACGAGCGCCGGTGAGATACATGCCCCTCACGTAGACACCGTCCACTGGACTTTTCGGCGAGTCGTACATTGATAGTACCTAGAGAATTAAATTCAGATTTAACGGATGTCTGATGCATCTGTAATCAGATTTTAGACCAGATCAGATTAGAATTAATCTACAGTAGGTTTTAACAAATGTTTTTATTTAGCATTTTTTAGTGGGGAAGAATTTTACGTTCAGATACTATCATATTTAGTTTTATTCTTATAGTCCACTGATCCCTAACGAGGATTCACAAAAAAAAACTTATTTTCGAAGAAGCCTAAATTGTCCTTTAAATGACCTTCACCTTCACCTTAACGTTAACGTTACCAAAGAAATTCTTTTATGCTTTCCTGAATTTTTGATTGACAACTTTTATAATATTACTTGTTAACTGAACTTGTTAATTAAAAAATGACTTTTAAATGACCTTCACCTTAACGTCATCAATGAAATCTTTTAATACTCCCTGAATCTTTGATCGAAAACTTTTGTAATATTATTTGTTAAAAGAACTTGATAGTTAAGGTATGAATATATAGGAAGCTTCGGCTAGTTAATATTTTTGACCTGACAGAAATTCGAGCTATCAAATTTTAAGTGACATAGTTTCATCTTGTTCTTGGGTGTTACGTTTATCGTCAGGCTAGTTAATTAACGCTGAAATTCGTTGATGAAAGCTGAAAATTTTAACGGAAAATACGCAATTAAAATTAAATTTTTTAATTGTCAATAGTAGCGGCATTCAAACTGAAGTAGAATTTAATATTAAAAGTAAATAATAATGGGACTAAAATTTATCAATTTAAATTTTATTGCTTTTGTCTTGATGCATTTAAAAATCGTTAAAATCAAACTGCGTTACAAAATTATTTTGTCGATTTAATGTAATATATTTAGTTAATATAATATTTTTAGTAACAAAATTTGATCCAGTTAAATATTCAGTTAATTTAACTAAAACTTTTGATTGATTAAATCAAGTAAATAGTTTTGTAAGGAGATTTAGATAAAATACAAACCTCGAAATCGAAATCTATTAAATCTATAGAAATCCTGTACTTCCTCGCGTAATTTTGCGAAGCGCCCGTGAGGAAGGCATGAACGAAGGAGAATCCGGAGATCCAGAAGGTGGCTGGTTTTCCTTGTTGTAGCCATTTGTTGAGAAAAGCCAGGCGCTCGAGAAAGTCATTCACGAAGCTAGACAACGGCTTCAGACTGGGGTACGCGCTCACCTGCTTCCATGAGGGTGGAATCTTGCCGGCCAGCATGGCAGCGGACAGAGTCTGCAACATTAATTTGGTCATCATTTGCGCTCGTATCAAGAAGAGCACTAACTGCTTTAACGCTTTACACGCACAGTTCCGTTGGTAGTTCGGTGCGAACAAGATTTTCATCTTCAGTTCAATACAATTAATTCAAGCACTATATTAAGTAGAAAAAAATTATAAATTCTTTAAATCATTTATTTTAGTAATCAGTAAATTATCAGAAATGAGTGTAGTTAAATATTCAGATTGATTCGGTGTAATTATAGTGATTTATCGATATGACATTTGGTTCTTGCACCATTTCCACAAATAATTGAAGCATCAAGTGCTTCGTGAAATAATTATGCACTTTCAAATGTTGTTCATTAACATTATTTCAACTATGTGCATATTAAAATACAAATCGATAAATTGGGTCGTTAGTTCGCTACACTATATAGACGTACAATTTATTCTTCAATTATCAATCAGGTGTGCTTAATTTTCATATTTCAAGTTCATTCATTGCATAGCGTTATAGGAAAACGATGAATTGAATTAATTACGGTAAATTAATTCAACCTTTCCATGATACATAATTATTCATATTATGGTGTATTAATGTATGTTATATTATACTTAGAAACAATTATTAGGAACTGAAAAGTGTCATTTTACGCCCGCAAAACGAGACGTAAAATATAGTAAAATAGTATTTTACACATAAAAAAAAAATCCATAGGATAAGTATGCTGACCTCTAGATCAGGCGTCATGACGATCAAACCTCTGACGGCCCTTTCCAGCATAACCATGGAAGTGCGCATCTCACGCAATAGCACATTATAACGCTCCATCTCTTGGATGAGGACGGTGTTCATGGATTCGGAGTAAGAGGCCGGATGGCGTTTCTGTGCTTCCTCCAGGTCGAATAAATTCGGCAACCGGTCATAGATGTCCGCTTTCATCGAAAGCAGCAGCTCGTCTTGCTTGGCCGAGTCTCCTACCGTCGCGCCACCCTACATACACGCGTGTATTGCTTTTTCATTCGAGACTTCGAGAGTACGGGTCAGATTCATTCGTACAAAATTTGTATTTTCAAAAATATTTAATTTTTGATGAATTATATTTTAAATTTTAAGTTTATCCGTAAGAAAAATTCCTGCAGAATTTTCTGCAGATCTGTCTGCAGAGTTTTCGCCTGCAGAATTTTCTACAGAATTTTCTGCAGGTATTTTTCCTACGGGATTAGCGATACTATTTCACGTGGTTCCCATTCGGCCATCATTGTACTGCATCTGACAGTTCAACCGACGAATTCATCTCGTGATCCTTAAAATAAAAAATAGCTCACTTGCATGGAGGCCAACGAGTCGAAGAAGATCTTGGAGATTTCGAGGTCACGCGTGATCCCTGCATTCATGTTCAGACCCAGCACCTCCGGCGACGGGAGCGCTGGGATCAATTCTATCTGCTTTATGTAATCCGTGTATTCGAATCTGCGAACGGCGATTAGTAAGTGCACTTCATTTCATTTCAAACCCTTTTTTTTAGTTCAGTGATTTTGTTTCGATGTACGACGGAGCGAAAATTCGAGGATTGGATATTGATTGATGCTGTGGTTTGTTCAGATTGATTGACTTATATTGACATATTTTTTTTTTTTTTTTACAAATTTAGAATGAATTATAATGAATGGTTAGACGATTTAGATGATGACATGATATTACGTGATATTACTCACTTTTTAGGCAATGCATATTCGCTACCCCCAGAGAAGGTGTAATTGGGATTGGTGATAACTTCAATGTTATAAAAGTCGAGAAGGATAGTGTTCAGGCAACGACGGTCGCGGTCATCGGTCACTCGGCCACCATAATTGCATTCCCCACTCAAGTAAAGGATGGCCTTAAAAGGTACCTCTTCGTACTCGTTGATGAAGATTTGCAGCTGCTGAGCCGATATCTGGAAGTCTGACTCATTAAATCCTGAAATATGCGATGGAAAAGTAATTAAAATCTTGTGTCAAGTGTTTATTATTTATTTTAAAGATATTCTACTGTTGATTCTCTAACGATTTATAAAACTGACTGCATGTGCTAACAGAAAATCAATAGAAAGAAAATTTCTCTGCGATAAAGTCACCACAGCAAACATTTTTATTATTTTAGTTTTATTAAGTAAAACATTAAAAAAAGAGGTAAAAATCTTTTGTTGAAACGAGTCATGCAGCTTCGAAAAACAAGAAACGCGTGCTCCATAAGAAGCACTATTGAACTGACAGCTCAAAATGTATGCAGCTAAAGGTGGGTACATAAAACCTGATTTATTTTCTATTTCCTAGACTGAAAAAAATGAAAAATTACTGTTAGAAGAGGTTATTAACCGTAACGTATGTTCCATCCTTGTGCACCGTAGTTTCTTCTTTCCTGGATGACGGCGTGAAAGAAACAAAGTCCATAAAGCAGTCTGGTAAAAGTTTTCTCCTTTCCGGGACAGCCTGCGAAGAACTCGGGATCCTTAACTGGTTCGGAAGTATACGACCTCATCAGATTTTGACGAAGTCCACTCGGTGGCTCATTTGTCATCTTTACAAATAATTAGGCATGCAATTACATTTATTGTTTCTTTTTATTTCGATGATCCACTAAGAAACAGAAACTGGAGTTTGGATTGATTATTTGAATGAAATGTAAAAAAAAGAATTAGTTTTAAAGCAATCCTTGTTTTTAATTAGAATTGTTAGTTGATTGATCAACGAATTTGAATCCGATTCTGATAATTAAGGAATTGCTTTCTTAATAATTCTAATTCAGATTCGTTGATGTTCAATAAATTCTAGTCAGATTTTGAATTAATTATTGATAAACAATAATCTTTTTTATTTACCTTGACACCATTTTGCAGAACAGCGATAGGGAACTTATCAGAAGGATAACTGGTCAACCAAAGTCTGAAATTGATCGCAGTATTGGTCAAATCGAAACCTTCGCAAATCTTCTCCAGCTGAGACATCCAAGAGACCGCGAGATGACAGTTCTGTAAACAGACCCAAGCGCCCTCCTCTTGAGCCCTTTGTATCAGACCCTGGGCAATAGGGCCTTGACCCTGACCCAAGGAGATGGAGAAAAATTTCGATGAGTATTCGGACAGTTCGGCGAATTTGGTGAGTGCACCCATGGGATCCGAGCCCGGCGATAAAATGAAGATCAGTGGCACAAGACAATTGGAATCGGAGTAAGAACGCGCGATATCGAACGGTGGAGGCGTGACGAAACGCATATCCATCGATTTCCTCACAAATTGTAGTACCTGAAAATTAAAAGAGAAACATTTCCAGTTTAATTCAAAATAAGTTCAGCAATTGTCAGTAATATTGGTTGAAGTTATCAGCAAGTGCCTGTTTGATACATTGTAATAAATTTTTTCAATACAGCGTATTATTTCAACTTATTTGTTGTTTGCAAAAGGAAAAACATTTTACACTTATAAATAAAAATAAATTGTTATTCACAATAGATTGAAGATTGTCCTATGTAATTGTATCATGCTACTTATACTTTAATTCTTACACTAAAAAAATGGGGGACAATGGAAACAAAATTTAAAAAATTTATCACTTATTCCATAACTTAAATTCAACAAAAGTAGTACCTTAGGAATAACTTTGTCTGGTCTGATCATCCTCATGACGATAAGCTTTCCGAAATCCTTGAGTTTCTGCTCCCAGGGGTGGGGTAGCTCGGCCTCCTCAGGATTCACGGAGTCGTAAAAATTCTTCCACTTGGCGACGTCGTCGCGAAAGCTGCCGGAGAATCCGTGGAAGGCGGGCAGATTCTCGGAGCGCTTGATCTCCTCCCAGGACTTGTCGGCGAACCACTCAGGCGCGGGATTTGCCGCGGCACTGCCATGCAGTACTAGGCCTCCCGTCATGAAGAAGCTCATCTCCTCGCGCCCGAGCTCACCCACCGCTTGCATGATCGTCGTGCACAGAATAAAGGAGTACAGCACCTGAACGAAGGATAAAATTGCGTGGGATTTTCTCGGGTTTACTTCGATAGTGAATGGTAGTGTTATGACGGTACTGATTTGCTAATTTTGATGTTCCCAGAAGAAGCAAATGTTCCTCTCGAGACCATCCCAGTGGAAGTGATAACTTGGCTTTACAATACAAGCTCTAAATGATTTAAGTATTATATAGAGGTATTTTATGTAGAATATTTCTCACATGACCTTCTCTCTGATCCACTTTCATTCTATCAATTTCTCTTTCATTCTCTCTCGCTTTATCTTACTCTTTCTTTCTCTCTCGTAAGATATCTGCAAGTCTCCCTGCTTCGCTAAATCAATGTAGCTCGTTCATTCCAGCGAGTTCACAGTCTCATAAAAAGTTATCTCTTCAATACCGGACAATATAGAATTTTTATGGTCAGAGAGCTTTTTTGTCATAAATGATAAATTTCATCAAGAATTAGTATAGGAAATAAAAAAGAAGAGCGACGCATAAAATCAATATTAAAGTGAAGTGAAGCATCCTCTTTAAAAAGAAATGTTTTAAAGACATCCTATCACCTCTTCAGTTATCAAACATTAAGT
This sequence comes from Sycophila texana, assembly GCA_035582955.1. Lineage (NCBI taxonomy): Eukaryota > Metazoa > Arthropoda > Insecta > Hymenoptera > Eurytomidae > Sycophila > Sycophila texana. The sequence goes on along the minus strand of JAWWEN010052895.1, from coordinate 17,278 downwards.
GTTGCCTATAAGTCGCACCTTATCCTTCTCGAAGAGCGAACGGCAGACATTCTGATAGAGATTGTAGGTGAAGGTCTCCCTGAGGAAGTTCAGCCGACGTTCGAGGATGTTGCTCTTATTGGCGGTTTCGATCGAATTAATATAAAGATTGATGAACCACGCGAGAGAGTACTGGTACATAGGATCAATAGTGGGCAAATCCGTGATGGTATAATACAGTGCTGAGCTGTGCTTTGCAATGGGCCTGTAGCTTTGCCGGAAAGCTTCGATCTTCACCTCCGTATCCTTTGCAGCCTCCTGCTTTCGGATAATATCGGTGGAGAGAAGCTTTGACGAGTCTAAAATTTCAATTGCTTCCTCGTCTTCTAAGATAGTCGAGCCAGCCACATCAAGAGTCCTCAAAATGTCATCTTCTACCTACATTTATTTTCAATATTTCTGTTTAATAAACAGTTTAGTAGTTTTTTAATTAAACATCAAAAGTTGAACCTGTTTTAGGGCTTTCTTATTAGCTGCACTTTGAACAATCAAGTATTCGCGTTTCTCTTGCAGATCCGGACGTTCTTTCGCTACTACAATACCAAGCAATTGATCCTCTAAACCCTCAATTGTGAGAGCAAAATTTATCAGAGTAACTTTGTTGAAAACTTCGGGTAAATAATGTGGATTTCGTAACTTCGTAGTTATATAGAAACGGAAATTATTGTCATACTCAATTGCCTTTTCACCCAACGTTATAAACCAAATACCAGCGATTTTATAAATGTTTTTGGCTAAAATTGGATCCAAAGCTGCGTCCAATTCTTCTCCTACGTTTTCGACCAGAACTGGCTTGCCTGTGATTTTTTAATTTCGTAAACATATTTCAATATGAAACAACATTAATTTTAAAAATAAATTTACCTAATTCAATACACTGTTCAACTATATTCATGTAATTGCTATCAGTTAACTTCACAATCTCTAATCTGTGTCCCTTTTCCATATTTCTGATCCATTTATTTGCCTGACTCTGCGGATCTATAAACAAGCTCCAACGTTTAGTGTTATCCATTATTATTGCATTCTCAATGGAAAAAGAGTCTCTCGGCAATCCATAAATGTTCCAAGAATTAATTTTGATTTCAGATCCAAGTACCCCAACAAAGCTAAAGTCCACTGATCGAGGGATGTTCAGTTCACCAACGTATTCAACCCATTTGACAATACTTTCCTGGCGATATAAAGCAGTATAAGGCCCTAAATAGGCGATCATACCGCAAGAAATGAGTACGTCACCGGGAAGACTTTCAAAAGTACGTTGTAAATTAGCTGCACTCTCGGTCCATCGAGATTTTTCACCTCCAAGACCACTTCAGATTTAAATTTTATTTTAAACTTTTATATATTCGAAATTCATTAATGATAAATTACTCTAATTAAGTGGTACATCAAAGACAATCTTTACCTTATCAACTTTTCCGCTCTAATTAGTTTGTTTCTGCAAAGTATCACTTGATTTTCGAGATCGATCTTTTTCTCAACGGTTTCTATAAGCAACTCATTCAACTGAGCCAGTTTCATGTTCAGATCAGCGAGCATTTTACGTTTTTCGTCCAGAAAGTCCATCGTCTCTTGAAACATTCTCTCTGCCTCAGCTAGTTTCTCTTGTTTTGGCTTTACAACTTTAATTACGCGATCGTAAAGCACCATTGCTCTCACCCACTTGCACAGACCTTCTGCTGCTTGAGATGCCTTAGCTACTTTCGATGGCTCGAAATTTTTATCCGCGATGTAAACTTTTTGTATTACCTACATTTGAATTTTTTCTTTAAAACAGTAGTAAATAAATAAATAAAAGTTATAACTAATGATTACCTGCATAGTGGCTGGAGGAATATTGTCTTTGTCATATTCTCGTAAATTTTCGATGAATTTCATATCACTGAGGATACGTTTGCTTGGACCCCAGTAATCCAGAATCTTTTTACCCGTGGATGGATCATTGATGCGGTCAGGGGCAACACCAAGCATAACGCAAACAGCAGCCATCACCATTTTTACTCCTTCCGGTGGATTTTTCATAGATTTCACAAGAGTTATATCAGCCGGCTTCAATGTATTTAAAGCAGCTAAAATTTTTTATAAGCATTTCAGTTAAACTGTACGAAAATTTAAGATTCGAGAATCATTATTTAGATTTTCACCGAGAGCTTCATCTAATACAGGTAGGGCTTCAGCTAAATCGGCTTCACACTCTTCTTTTAAAGCTCCAGCCACTTCGGCTTGTTCATTAGCAGCATCTTCTTCTTTCTTTACTATTTTCGTTGCCTTTTCAACAGATATGTTTTCACTCTCGATCTGTTTCATCGTTTCAGCTGTTAATTTTGCTGATTTTTCTAGTTGAGGCTGTAAAGATATGAGGGTAGCCTTCATTGCTGTAACTTGTTGAGCAGCAAATTCAAGCTTTTCAAGTCCTCCAAGGTAACGATCTCTAAATAAATATTATTAAAAGGTGAATGCTATTTGTAGATTTTCAGGTATTAATAAATAAAATAGTACCTCGCAAAAATTACTTCCTCTTGTTTTTCTTTCATTAGTATCCCAAAAGCCCTAATTAAATCCAAAAATGCTGCGGATGTCACGTACGTTCTTCTTCCGGTTTTTTGGTAGAATATTTGACTATTTTCTTTGGCACAACTATGGAAGTATTTGCAAGCAACAACTGAATTCACTTTTACTTCCTCATCAACGTCCATATTTGTTGTGCTTCGCAAAGCTACTTGCTCGAGTGCATCCTCTGGCCACACTTGAAACCAATCAATTGTACAACAGTTTACTAGACTAGGGTACATCCTTAATCGTGTCCTTAGAGCATCTCCGACAGGACTGAAGCATAACATCATATGAAGTTTTTCCCTGCATCGATTGACGAAGAAAGTTAGAACAGCTAGGACTGACATGTCCAGATTTCGATTACCACCTTGAGCTGCTAATCTTGTAGCTTCAACTATCTCTTGCTTTTCTTCAATATTGAACAGATTAGGAACCTCACCAGAATTGAGCAAACCATCAATGTCACCTAGGTATGCCTCCTCTTTTATTTGGTTCTCGGTAAAGAGAAAAATTATATCTTTTCCGGTCCCGCCAGATATCTTCAAAACTTTCTTGATATCGTCTCTCCATTCGTTCATTCCGTAGGCACTTCCAATTTCCGGCTGGAACAATCCTGTGCCTATCATTTCTGAAGCTAATTTGGTCAGAGATTGTCTTCCAGAGCCGCCGACGCCTACCATCAAAAGGCTTCCAGTTGGAGTAGCTAAGACACGACAAATCCTAGCGAGGTGCTCAAGTGCATAACGGAAAAGAACAATATCCATTTTACTTTTATGTGTGTTGTTGTATTCTTCCAAACTATTTAATGCAACTCTGCGGTATTCTTCCTCTGATGATACTTCTTCGTATTTGCGATCTTCTGCTACAGCATCAACGTCCATAAAATTGCCGAAGATCAAATACTGCAAACTTTCTTCGGTTAGTTTACCATCATATCTAGGTAAATGATCAAATATGCGTTCGAAGGATTCCCTCAAGGTTTTGTCTACGGTTTCTTTAATTTTGTCGAAAAGCCATCTGTAATCAGCGACATCTATTAACCGATCACCAAAAACTCTTAATGTTTCATGTGTCCACAGCCGAACGAATGTATCACGAGATTCAACGGAATCTTTCTTGATCATCGTACAACCAGTAATGACGCGTGAAAAATCTCGAAGATTAAAAAGATAGTGCGATTTGGCTGGTGTTGGACGAAGGTCAGCTTTCGCTCCTTCGAAAACGTTCATAGTCGCATTTATCAAGCTGGTAACCACCGCATTAACGTCTGAAGCAAAACCATGCCTTTTCAATCCAACTAGTGCAACGGTACTGAAGATGCGGACAATACTTTCGTTTGAGAATTCGCAAATCTCGTATATGTTGAAGTGTCTTAAAAATCTCGGATATATAACTTGTCTGCTACCGCCTGGAGGAGCCATTGCACATATAAACATTGTATCGTATATGAATACTTTATCTGGATCTTTCAGGTCATACCAGTGTCCATGATCGAAAAATTGGCGCAATAACTCTATAGGAGGTTGAGCGCCATATATTTCTTTGGCTGGCATGTTTACGTCATCGATGAAGCAAATACATTGAGTGTTTTCTAATGGTCCATAGTGATTTTTACGCCTTTTGTACAATTTCGATATCACAAGTTCCTGGGTTTGTGCAGCCGTGGTTCTGGCAGTAAAAGTAACGAAGTTTGGTAAATATTTCTCAGCGTCCAATTTCTGCATGATTGTGTCTTGAATGTAAAAGCTCTTTCCTGTACCGGTTTTTCCGAAAAGAAGAAATCGTTTCTTGTGCTTTATATGTCGTAAAAAGATATGCTCATACTTTAATGTATCGATGGTGGGAACCATCATTTGACCAATACTTTGAGTTTCAATGATTGGTTCGGCTCTAACAATTTCACCAAAGAATTTCCAAGTTCCTTTGCCTTTAAACACGTAGAAATTATCGTGAATAAGACCGTCACTAGGGAGAGATATAGTTTCAGCAAATTCAGCTGGCACTGGAAAATCTGGATTTTCATCTCTCCAGATACTGCAGATGTAATCATCGAGTTTTGTCCGAGATTCAATATCCAACGTGCCACCGATGCCCCACACAATACCTATTAGAAATGCTGCCTGCATCCAAAAATCAAGGTACGAGTTGTAATCCACGGCTCGATTTTCTTCTACAGCATCGTCTAGGTGCATATCGATCAAATTTAAGGTTGACATGATTTGATTAATCTGACCGGCATGTAAAGTAAATGTGCATTTTCTTTTTGTGAACTCCAAACAAGCCTCGAAAAGCCATTCGATCAATAAATCCAGCGTCGTTTCATGGTTGGTTTTCCAATCAGGATTAGCACTATTGGTCCAGGACTTCACCAGTGGTCGCCAGCCAAGTACGTGTGGTTCAATGTATATCATTCCACACCTGGAGACGGTAGCTGGTGATGCTTGTTGCAGATCCATTACTTCGAAAATCATCGACATTACGCTCGTCATTTGCATAACTTCTCCAGAGGTGAGACATAACTTTTTGTTATCATCCAATACCGTGTTCAGATTCTCAATCCAAACTGCATCTACAGGACCGTCGAATATTAGCCACTTTCTCTCTGGCGATTCATCAAAACAGAATTTACGAAAGGAAACGGCACATACTCCATCCGTCCATTCCGATGATACCGGATCAAATTGTCCATATAATTGTCCCATTGTTATAGATTTAGGATTCATAGTTATATATTTCGTTACAGCCCCGTTTTCATCATTCCATTCACGCATCAGAGTCAAAGCATCAGCCAAAGTGTGCAAAACCGTAGTTTTTCCTGTTTTTTTAAATCAAATTATTCTCAGATAACTGGATATTTTGGTGTAATAAAGTAATTTTAATTAATGAAAACTTACCTCCACAAGGATCACCAACAAGCATAAAACCGTGTCTGACAATCATCATCTCGTATGTCTGGATAATTTTTAAAATGAAACCGTCAGGTGTTTGAAGATTTCTTTTCTTAGCCACCTGTTTGATGGCCCTCAAGAGAACATCATAACTGGGAGAAGGCAATTTAGCTCCAGGAAATAAATCAGAGATGATGCCTTGAAAAAGTGGTACGTCGTGAGCAAGAAACTTAGGCAGGTTTACATCGACGATCGATCGTAGAAGAAGTATAGTTTCATCCTCATCAGGAAAGCGCAGTTTAATGTTCTGCGCAGCAGTCAGAACTGTCTTGACAGCTCGCATGCCGTAGTCATAGTGAAATTGTGATGAGAGTTGTTCCGAACACAGCTTGTACGTCGTAACTATCTTAACGGACAGTGAACGAGCATCTGCAAAACCCGACGAGTAGAGAAAGATTTCGCCAATCATGGCATAGTCGGGTACCATCATCGCCACTGTCCGAAATAAGACCTTCAAATTGTCCGGTAATTCTGAACGTCCTGCATAACCGGGGTTCATCGTGATGCAGACGTAGACAGCTGGATTCAATTTCAATTCTGTGCCCTCGAAGTAACGAAAATTCTCGTTAATAACAGTGGTTCATTGGCTAAGTGAAGATATGTAAGTGAGAATAATACTTCAAACATAAACGTCTCGAGGTGCCCACGAACAGCCTGGACAATACTAAGGATCTGTTGGGCGACGACAGATAGTACCTCCAGTTCAATTCGGTTGAACTCATCAAAACAAGCCCAAGCTCCACAGGAAGCTAAGCCCTTGAAGAACTTGCCCATATTCTTGTAGTCGAGTCCTTCAGAACAATTGAAAACAACGCATTGGACCGCCAAAGCGCGAGCTAAATCCTTCGTGGTTTCTGTTTTACCAGTACCCGCTGGTCCTTCTGGTGCTCCATTTAAGTGCAAAGCGTAAGCACCAATTAGAGTTCGGTAACATCTAAAAGTATAAAGATGTTATTATTTTTTAATACATTATTTAACCTTGAAGTACTATTATGACACTATGTTGAAGTTTCGTTCATCAGAAACTTTTGTCTCAGATTGTTGCGTAAAAAATCGTTCAAGACTTTCCGTATTCTTCTGACTTTTTATTACCTTGAGGACGAATATTCATGCACAAGATTTATAAACTGAAAGTTTTATAGCAATCGTAAAACTGTTTTATACGATACCTGTCAGTTAATGGAGTAATAACGAGTCTAGGGTTGTTTCCCAAGTACTCATAAGCGAATGAGACGCTGGCATTTATGATTCTGACGATAACATCATTCTCCCAGTAATATCGCAACTGCGCAAGCCACTCGAAGTCCATTTCGTTTATGATCCTATTGTCAATCAACATTTTAACAACGTCCATAGCGTGTACGTCTATTGTTATTAAAGCGTTTAAAGTAGTTCGATTCTGCTTCGACAATGGACCTGCAAGTCATAGCATACTTAAATGATTTAAATAAAGCTCAATCGAGAGTATAAGTACATGGAAGCTACCTTTAACCAGATTGACAACGTCGATGATCTGTTTTCTGAGTGCTACATGCAGCTTCTTGATTGAGGACTCCAGGTGGGTCATCAAGGCACTCGTTACTTGCATACTCCAGTAGATCTGTGACACGCAAAGGACAACCATCCCCGGCCAAGTGATCACCCAGTCGACCCGCTGATTCACCTCGTAGTCTTGGTAGCTCAACAGCACCTCTCGTCTCACTGAGTTTATCATCTGCTCCTCCACCTGGACTTTCCGATTTCCCCGTGGGTAACTCGATTGTCGGTGAATTGACGATTAGAGGGAACCGTCGCCGACCCGGTTTTAACGAGAATTAAGCTTTATCGACTTTGAATGGAATTATACAGTGTGAAATTAAACGATAAGTTCGATTTAATTAAAACTTTTATAAAGTTTGAAACTTTCCAGTATTATTTTTTTTCGTATCAATTATTGATGAAAACCGAGGATGATTTTTAAATTACTCTTTCGTTGAAGCTTTTTTTTTACTACTGAGGATCTTTTTTGAGTGAAATTTTGTGCAAGTGAATGGGGCAAGTGTTTTTGATAAAAAAAAAATAGTGAGGGGAGCGCAAATCCTGTTCAATTTATACGAGGGTGTCGAGAATTTATGTAGAAATTTTTACTTGAACGAGCCATAATTCTACGCAACCACGAGCTGCTTCGGTCGATATCAACTCCTCTATCATGACTTCCTCGAGATCATCGCTGACCATTGAATAAATCTCCAACTTTTTATTAAAGCTGTAATTTAATTAAATAAAATCTCTTAATTTTTTTTAGCAAAAAGTACACGTGAACTATTTTTTTAAACAAAAAAAAAAAAAAAAAACAAAAAAAAAAGGGCATATAATAAAAAGAAAAGCTGATATGATGCAACAAATTTCCAGAAAGTAAATAAACAAATATAAAGCGAACATTTATGAGAGAAGAATAAATGGATGAAGTACCCAAGTCTCATGATGCCCTCGAAGCACTTTTTCAAATGAGGCTGGACCCGCAGTGGATCCTTTGTTTCGGAGAGTATCTCGAGCATGTCGTCGTTGCTCAAAAAGAAGAATCGAGGGAAAAAAAGCCTCTTCTTCTCGAGATAATTCGCGACGCCGTCGTTCACCCGTTCCATCAATTCATTCGCGTCTCTCATAGACTCCAACAGGCCTGCCTGAAAACAAATGCTCGTATTGATGAGAGAATAATTTCTTTTTTACGTAGTTAAAAATGTCTTTCTTTCAAATATTTGCATTAAAATGAACAGCAGTTTTTATTTACATTACAATATTTACATTAAAATGTTCATCAATCAAAAATATTCGTTATCAGTGAAGTATAAAGTATTGGGTTTAAAGTGCAGTTAAATTTAAATTATTTATTCAATAATTAAAATATTAATTTAGTTAAAATTTAAAAAATTGTTAAAATTAATCAAAAATGGTTTAATCATAAAATCAACACACTTTTTTTTATTAACAAAAATGTGTTATAGATTGTTAATAGTGCAATAAAAGTTACTTCAATAAACAAAAAACTTACTTTTTTTGAATTTTAATTCATTTAATTATTACTGATTAATAAATCTACTACTACTTGATTCATAATAGTACTGATCCATGAAAATATCTATTTTTTTTCTCAGGATTTAACCTTGACTGATCCTTTCAAAGGAAATCTCCGGTAATCGCCCGATTCCGACTTACAGTACCTCCCCCACCAACGAACTTTAGACAAAGGAATTTCAGACCAAGTCGGCAGTCGCGAGCTCGTAAAGACGTCGCCGCTCTTTTATCATCGACAAATTTGTCTTTACGGGCTCGACGGAAGTCTGCTCGTAAAAAGGGGGACTTACGGATCCGGCGGTGTCCCGGACCTTGGGCTCCCTCGCGACGCTCTGCATCGCCCTGCGGAACGTCCCGTCCACTTCGGTAAACATTATGCCCTCCTCGGGGAGCTGAGCCACGATGTCCTTGCTCGAGAATATCGGCAGGAGGTACATCCACTGCACTTGAACCTGGCGATAACATTCAAAGGTGGTAATTGGATTTAGATGGCTGATTCCCTGCCTTGGTGAGTTAGCCGGGCGTTAAGATCACTAATCGAGGCCTGCATTGCTTCTCTCGTGATTTAGTTAAAGGACTACATGGTTTAAGATAAGTTTGTAATTTTATTTATTTGTTATTATTATGCTTTTTTTCATTTTTGAGAACTACTACTACATTGAAATATCGACACATAATTCATAAATAAATGTTATGCTATATTAAATAGATAGTGTCTTAGATTTATTAGCCAGGAAATAAAAATAAATAATAAATAGATAATAGAAACCTTAGTCCACTCTTCTAAGGTTCTTTGAATTCTAAGCAAGAGCTCGTAGAATTCTTTGACCTCTTTTGCGATGGGTTTAACAAAGGCTGATCCTCTCATTCCTTGCACTTTGATTATCTGCTCCTCGAGAAGCGCCTGGATGTCGTCTATTTGTGTTAAGATGGCGACTTTGCTGTCCTTGTGTATCATCACCGTGAAGTAAATGTCATCCCACTCGGCCGTCAGCTTCTGGAGCAAATCCTGCAGACCCAGTTCTTTCGTAGCTCCCACGCTTACCTGCTCGTATCTGTAATAATCAAACTCAAGTAACAAATTTTTTTTCAAAGGATACATTTTTATAAGGAATACATTTTTTACAAGGAGTACATTTCTTGCAAAGAATACATTCTGTGACAAAGAATAAAATATTTGTAAAGCATTTTCTCATAAGTTGGTATATCTGTATAATAACATCTCGTGCTCATTTGAGGTATTTCAGGTACTTCAGGTATTTTTTATTTATTTATTTATTTATTTATTTTTGTTAAAATTGCCTCAAATAACGTACAGATCAATGTTTTCCAACAGATTCATATTGATAATTTTTCGAAGCGTAGTCCCAGCGTTCGGCGTCAGATCAAATCCGGCCAACAAGCTCATCTCATCCCAGTGACGCTGCCTAAGCGCGGGATTGCAAAAGCACATCACCAGGGGCACGTACGTCTATAGGGCGAAAAAAAAAATTACCTACAATCTTGCACAGTTTTTTTTCTTCCGAGCAGGGTATAGGAATATGTTTCTCTACTTTGAACCATTTGACCTCCTCGACCAGCTGGTAGCACAGCTTCATAGGCGACGGCTGTTGGAAGGGGTCGGGATCGTCCACCGCACCGGCGAAACTATAATGGGTAAACCGCAAAATTGGATTTGTTCAAAAGTGAATAAATTTTTTTTATGAAGTTTCTGTCTTCTGCAGTGAAGTAAATTTGAATGAAAATTTGTTTTTAACTTTTTTTTTCGAAGTGAATTGATGTAGGATAAAATAATTAATTTTAAACAATTTAATAGGTTTAATTTTGTATTCGAGAGTTAATTTGAAATTTTATTTTGAATTGCATTCATCGTGTTTTGTAAAATTGTAAATTTTGTTTTATAACGCTTTTTCAGAACCGATCACACAAAAGGGCTGTGCTGTCAAACCTATATATATTTCGCTTTCATCTCCATTTTACTCGTTCAAAATCAATAAAGTGTAAATTGCTGTTTGTTCTTTTAAATTATACTCTGACCTACGAATTTTCAATATAGGATCCCCAAATAAAATTCTATTGAAAAAACAGTGGAGAAGCTCGACAACGTAATTCTTTAAAACAAAAATCCTGTACTGACAAAAGTAGAAAATCCCCCACAGAGATAAATCAATTTCAAAGAAAGCTATAAAAAAATTTCTCAGAAAAATACGAAGAGTTTGACGCAAATATTCCGTTGTTTTATTATTAATCCATTTACTTTAAGTACCAGAATAATGGATGATGTTTTTAAAAAATGCTTCAATGTTTCTGGAACTTTATTATTAATACTTGAAAAAGCTCTACGAAGTTTCTTACTACAATTTTTAATTAAAACTTTTAAAATTCATTCCTATTGATTTTAAACAAGAAATAAATAAATAACTAACAAAATTTACTTCTCAACATTTTTTGTTTGTCTTTAAATATTCAAAACAAAAAAGTTTTACATCCCCTAATCCCCTCTATAGTGGTGTATACATCGCAAAACAGAAAATTACTTGTAAGGATAATTCATGGCCTGCTGCATCTTGATCCTGGTTTTGAAAGCCTTGCCGGTCTTGCTGAATTCCTGGAAGTACTCCGAAGTTTTGTTTTCCACCAACTGCGAGTCGAGGTACTCGAAGGGCCCGTCGAGCCAGACACCCTCGTCCCTCTGCCACTGCAGGGCCCGGTAGATGAGCGCGTAGAAGGGCAGGATCGAATTCTCGCGCAGCTCCGCAATGCGGGGATAGACTGTCTTGGGGAATCCGAATAGCGCTTCCTCGGAATTTATCCACTCGACCTCCGCAGACCACCGGTCGAGGTCGCGCACAAACTTCCTCATGTGCTCGATGTACTCGCGTATGCGGCTCACGTCGTCCATGTCGTCCATTAGCACCAGCCTGCTCGTCGTGGTTCGTTTCAGATGCGCGAGATTCTCTCGGTTAATAGATGTTGAAAAAGTTACTTTTTTGGGGGGGAGGGGTTGTTTCGAGGGGTTTGTTCACTATTTGGTCGTCTATAGGGTGCAAGAGGAAGTTCGTGACGGAAAATTAGAATTGTACCTTATTTGGAGAGAGTAGTACCTTAGTAGAGAGAGAGAGAAAGTACGGTGCTTTTGTTATTAGCAATGACGAAAGATTTTATTATTGAGTATATGTTGTTTCTTTAAATTAAAACTAAATTTCTCGTTAAGACACTAAAATTCTAATTAAGAAAAGAATTGGTTTCTAACTTTTGATATTCAATTTTTTTACTATAAAGAGTCATATTTTATAAGATCAAAGAGAATTTCCAGAGCGGTTGGTGCTTTCAAAATAAAATCTTTCAAAACTGCGAGCAAACTCAATGCCGGGAAAGGAGTGCAAACATTTTCTAGGTGGACTAAGGTTTGGTGGCATGAATTATTTAAGAAGTAATTCCTTCTGAAAATAAAACTTTGTCCACGTTTCTTTAATTTTTGAATAATTTTCTTAACTTCTTTCGTTGTCTACCTTCGGTTATATAAGATCATATAAAATGATTCAAGACTAAATTTTAAACAATTAAAAGAAATAATAAATGAATAATCAAATCAATGCAGGTATCAAATTAAGTGAGAAAATCTTAATCCAGAATAATTAAATAGATTTCATCACCTGGGAAACATGGACTCGACATTCTGATTGAGATTCCTGGTCCTGTTCTGGAGCCTCTCCTCGAGCTCGAATTTTTTCTGCTCGAACATTGAACTGTTCTTCTCAATGATAGGCTTAATTTTCTGCACCCAATTGACTGTGCTGTTGTTGAGTTCTAGGTGATCTTTGTCCAAGGATGTCATCTCGAATAAAGAAGCCATCATATTTAGGGACTGCCCTATTCTCTCCGTCAGATCCTCAATCACCACCGATGTCACGTGAAGCATGTAGCGTCCTTATTTAAATAAATATTTATTAAATATTTAACATATTTTCTGAATAATTTGCATCTGTTTCTCCATAAACTCTACCAATTATTCATCATTTTAATCTTATTTAAGATTTTATGATTTTACTGCTGAATCAATATTGCTTTTTAATGTTTAATAACTTTGCAAATGGTACACGACAAGATTTACTGGGCAAGATGAGAATTTTGGAGTTCTTTTAAAAATTAAGCGAATACCAAGTTCAAGTAACTCCGCGGTTTCTTCAGGAATGTCGAGGGCTCTCTTGGTGATGGCTTCGAACTCCTCACAAATGCAAAGATTGAAATTCCTGTGTCTCAGCACCAATTCTTTTATTATGAGCTTCTTTACATCTTCCATGTACCTTCTCAATCCGTTTTTCGCGTCCTCTTGATAAAGTTGGCAATTTGGAAAATATTCATGTTCTGTCTAAAATGAAATTATTTAATTACCGATTGTAATACTGTAAAAATTAACTTAATTTGTTAACGAATTAATATATTTCTTTTTTAATTTAAGAACAAGATCTCCGTAGCTAAGATAATACTTTTTGCTTTCACGAAGATTTAGACGAGATCTAAGAAAGTTTTTAATCTTGAAGTTATGCCGGCGTTAAATTTGAGCGAGCCAACATCGTTAGATAATATTTCCCTTTTAGAGTAGAATCAAGCTGATGCACACATTAATCGCTAATGCAAACAGAATTGCCAGCAAAGTTTCAGAATCAATGAAGTTCACTCGATCAGAATTTCGTAGCTTATCCCTTTCCACGTCTACGTATGCTTTAGTCGATCCAAATCAAATTAATATTAAAATAACATTGAAATTAAAATGTTGCAACTACAAAATTTCCAACTATAATGTCGGTAAATCAAAATTCAATGCACGGTATTAATAATTGACAATAATTATAAGTACCTATTATAATTTATGAATATCAGTAAAATGAAAACAAATTCTAAAGAAAGCTCATACAATCCCATGAATATCAGCAACGGACATAGAGAACTCCTCGAGGCGTTCTAAGCAGGTTTCGAACTCCTCGCTGTTGACGACTCCAGCTACGTGAAGTTTTTGGGCCTTCAGGTCGTATACGAGTCGGAATTTTTCCTGCAGCTTCTCGACGTGAGCCTCTAGAGGAGCGAAAGCAGTTGCCAGGACTGCATCGAGGCGTCGATGACAACTGGCTAGGTACCAGTCCGGTAGGTTGGCTGCCCGCTCTTCTCGCTTCCCAGGTTGTCGTGCCACAGCCTCCAGTGAGGGTAAATCGCGTACCGTCTGCGCCACTCGCTCCAAGAAGTTGTGGAAAGTCGCGTAAAGCTCCGCCATCAACGGACTCACAAACAGGTCGTTAGACTCGCACTTCAGTGTTAACTGTTGGATAAATGAAATTAACTTTAGAATATTTAAAAATCCGTGTTAGGTCGAATTTTTGAATTCGAAATATTCTGGAAACCTGAAAAATCCAGAAACCTGAAGACCTTGAGACCTATAGCTACTCTAAATCAGATCTAGAAATCTGGAATTCGATTATATCATAATTCTGACATATATGGAGATTTTAGGATGTTCTATAGTTTCTAATACCTGGAGATCCAGTATTTCTAATACCTAAGGGTTTAGATTCCAAGACCCAGAGTTTCTGATACTTGTGTCTTATCTAGAAATACATTCTGATACCTGATACCTGAAAATTCGGTGTTTCTGATATCGGAGAACCTAGTGTTTCTAATACCTGAAAAGATTAGATTTTCAGGTATCTGAAAATATAAAGTTTCTGATACCTGGAAATCTATAGCTTCTGATAAGTAAAAAACGAAAGTTTCTGATACCTAGAAATCCAGAAGCTCGTAGATTTGTAGATAAAAAAACACTAAGGTCTAGAAATAATATTTTTTTATCACACATATGGTCTTATTTGAGAAGCGCTGAAATATTTGTTTTAGTCAACAATAAAAACAACAGTTTCTGAGTACTGTTCTAAAGATGAAAAACTGGATTTTTCCTTCAAATCATAATTAAAAAAGAAATGAGTTCAATTGCACGCTCTTTGTATATAGGCCATTCCAAAACATTATTCATCCACATTATTGTTCTCCGCCTCGCATGTTGTTCCGATGTCAATGCACCTACCCTGAGAAGGGGCGTGGCGAAGGGATCGCTCAGGACGTCGAGAAGGTGCTCGGCGGTGGTCATCATTCGATCGATAATCTGCTGAGCGAAGAGCTTACTGGCGCAGCGAAAGAAGTCGGGCCGCTTGCCGACTGGCACGTCCCAGTAGGCACGCGACTGCGGCACCACCAGCTTTGCCACCTCCGCGTGGTACGCCGTCGAGACGCGAATGGCACCTCGCTCCAAATCCAAGTTTACCATCTCCAAAAATCTGCAAATGTGGTGGAGAAAATACAGATTTGAATTTAGATTTTTTTTTAGATAACTCTTAGTTAAATAATCAAATAAAGGAAATTAAAAAAAAAATTGATTAATGAAAATTATGAAATTTTAATATAATTTAATTAATTAAAAGAAAAATAATTATTGCGCGAAACAGTCGTAAAATTGTTACATTTTTCATTAAATCTGCGAAGTCAAGTTAGACTTGTGGATCTTTATGTATCTTTGAGGAAAAAAGCCCTAAACTTATTTGTTTTTTAAAGGCCGCAAGTTCTTCATTGAACGAAATGGCCACTGCAATTTCCTTTGTGGTCCGGCAACCACTCGTTGTTTTATTTCGTGCTATTCTGCTTTCTATTTGCATTGTAGTTTGGCAAAATTAATTAAACTGTGTTTGAGGCTCAAATACTTCGAACTAATTTACTAAGTGACTTTCATGGCAACTATGGCCAGAGAATTTTTTAAATGGATCATAAAACAATTGTTATGTCGCTTTTGGGAATTTTTAATCAGCTGATAAATTTAATTTACTATAAAAAAAAATTCATTTAGAATGTTATCTAAATAGATTGCATATGATAATAATAAAATTATCATAAATCTTCATGTCGTGGAGAGTGAGTTGAGCTATCGTAAAATAAATGAAACTCATTTGGAATAAAGTAATTATTTTAAATTATGATTATATCTTTTTTTTTAATTAATCGTTTAACTGTAAACAAAAGAATTTTAATTTTTTTAATGACTACGTGATTTTCTTTGTAATCAGTTAATTGGTTAGTTAATCACTAATAGCTTTATCTACGTGTCTAACCACTCATCAGGATTAAGTATAGTTATACTAAAAATTGTAGTGAGGCTCGCTAGTAAATTGGTTTACTCAACAATAGGCAGATTAGTTAATCCTTTCAGACTTATTTTCTTTTTTTTTTCATGGTTGCTTGACTTTAATTTTCCTTATATTCTATATATATATTACGATTGACACAATTTTATCTATGTTTAAAGGCCATATTTTTAATTTGTTTAAATATAAATTTCTTACTCTCTATTGTGCCCACTGCGGCGTGTATTTTTTAAGGAGATGTTTAATTAAAAAAAAAAATAGAAAAATTATTATTAGATTATTAAATTCTAATGTACATTGGATCTGAAAACGTTAAAAAGCTCAAAACTCACTCATTAAAGTTCAGATAGCCCTTAGCTCGGTATACGGCGAAATTGCAAATGAGTTGGGGTAAGACAGCGTGTGCTCTGGCGACGATGGTCCTGATGATCTTATGCGACAGGTAATACTTGTGGTATAGTTTGCAGCGGTTCCTCAAAAATTTTTCGTAGTTCTCGGTCCTACCGAGGAGCTTGAACGGAGGATCGACGAGCCCGAGCCAATCGCCCCGGCCGTCCTCCTCCTGCCTCAGGATGCACCTCATGCTCGTCCGGTGCATCTCCTCATGGTAGAACTCGTGCACTTCCGCCAAATGTTGCTCCAGCAACTCGGCGTACTTAGTCCGCAGCGCACGAGGTATTGACTTGATCATCGTTCGCTCCCAGTCCTACTGGTTTTCCGCGTTTACGAGCGCGTTATAATCGTTAGTGATTTAATTTTTTTCTTTTTAGTGGTGTTGTTGAGATCGATTACGTACTATTAAAAAAGTTTAATCATACTATTACACAATTGTTATTTGAATCGCTTTAAAATTCAAAGACATAAAATTAAGTTTAAATAAAATCCCCAACTAAAGTAAAAAATCTCGCAAATTCTAATAAATCCTCGGGAATCCGTAAACCCCCCAGTGAATCATATTATCTCAGTCCACCTCAAAAAAAAAAAGAAAAAAAAAGAACAATAAAGGATTTATCTCAAATAAAGGAAAGCTCTTGGCTCTCCTGGCTTTTTCCTGGGATCGTAGTTCAACGCGAAATGAGAAAAAAGGGAGAATCGAGGGAGCGAGAGAAAAAATCAAATCGCCCGCGCATCTCGCTCACTGGAAGGAGTCCTTCAATTGGCAGTGCCTCGGCGTACTGCCTCATTTTATCGACGCAGACCTTCACCGGCGGCGGCAGTCCGCACTGGACCCGACGTTGGATGGGCTTAGCTCGTCGTCGCTTCACCACCACATCCAGAATCTTCGTCGCTTCGCGCTCCCGGATCTGCGAATGTAATGGGAGCAGGTGATACTTTTGCATAAATGTTTGTCGATATTTCTCGTTTAATTTTAATTAGGAGCTAAGTTGAACAGACACCAAGGGATGGAATTCTTTTTCTTTGTATTATTATTATTATTATTATTATTATTATTATTATTATTATTATTATTATTATTATTATTATTATTATTATTAT
>JAWWEN010052894.1:0-95283 GCA_035582955.1 Sycophila texana | reverse complement strand
ATATATATATGTTTTTTTCGGATCAATAATTGATTTTTGAAAATATCTACGATCTGAATTGTAAAAGTGACGTCGCTGAATTTATAATCGCCAATAAAGTAAAATGTAGTACATAATAATAAACAATTTTTTTTTACAGTCTGTTTACAAAGACTTATCTTTAAATCCTTGTGACTAATTCGTACATTTGTGAGCTGCTCAAAGAAGTTATCGAAATTTACACGCGCTATAAAAAAAAAAGGTAAAAGAAACAAATGGTAGCAAGTAACTCGAATAAATTTATTAGTATATATGCTCGTGCTTTTCTAGGTTACGTGTAACGGCGACTTAATCTCAGTAGGTGAGCTCAGATTAAACCATCGCCGAGACCTTGTCCGCGAGTCATTATAAAAGCGCGCACTGGCGAGAATGAGCGCGAAAAAATGAATGCACTCCGATATGCCGATTCGTCGTAAGGTTGTGGAAGAAATAGAATATAAAACGACTGTGACAAATATTAATGCAACTGTGACAGTAGTCAGATAAACTTTTATTTTTTTTCTTATTTTTGAATTCGGTATTTACATGTAAGGAATATCAAATTTGCATTAATTTAATGTACACACTCATTACGCAGAAGACAAGGAGGTATGATAAATATGTGAGAAAAATTTCCATTGTCTTGTTAAAATTGTTGAAAATTCTACTACTCTACACTTCCGAGTAATATCTGCATATTCAAAATTCGAGAAAGATTTTAAATGGGATTGAAACAGGAAGTCGAAATTTAAAAATTCGCGCGCTTGCAACTTGCGCAATTTAAAAACTGAGATGTAGAACTCGCAATTCTATATAGATTTAACTCAATTTATTACAAAATTATATAGTAGAAAATTCACTTTTAAATTTTAACTAGTATATAAATGCGTCGGAAAAAATTAATGGTCCATATTTAATTAGCGTGTATACCGATCAAGGAAAAAAAAAACAAAGGCAACTGTGCATATACCAAACACGGCGGTAGACAGATCGAGCTTGTTAGGAAAACTCTGGGCTTTATTGCGCTTCAAACGGGCGCCAACAAACCGATCCAAGCAAACAAGCGGCTTAATCGATTTTTCACGGCTACCCACCGCCTTCTGAACAATTCCGGTTGTTTTCACTGGTGTACATACCGATCTTTCCTCGCGGCACGTTGCGCAATACCATCGGTTGTTTCAGGAAAAATCTGCCTCTTTTTTTTGTTATTCACTGTTCAACTCGTCCACTTGATCGGTAACGAGTTGGAGGTAAACACGCGTATTATTTTTACGTTTTACGATCCCAGCGGAAGTTTCACTGTTTCCGCGAGAGATACGCGCCCGTGACATAAACGGCGGGCGCCAGATTTTCCCAGGAGCAGTTTGTCGTTCCGTTACCGCGACAAGGACGCTGCTCATCGTGGTGTTCGCGCTCGAGAAAAGTTTCTCGCGAAAAGCTCAGGGGCGAGCGAAATCGCGTGCAGATTATACTTCGCGAAAGTGTGAGTAGCAAGGTGCTCCCATCGCAGAAAAAAAAGGAGACCGGAACGAAAAGGATGAGTTTTAATTGGCATTTTATAGGCAATTTCTTTCGCTAATTTTCTTGTTAATTAATAGAAAATTATGGGCTTTGAAAGAATAAATAGATCAGGATTTTCCTGACACTGTTTTATGTAAAATTTTCGTGCAACATATGCATGTAAAAATTGGATATTTTTAACTCAAGATTTCTTAAATTGTTTCTTTGTGTAATTTAAGATATTGAAAGAAAAGGCAATTATATTTAATGCACAGCTTTAAAATAAATAGATGGGAACTCACATGGTAATAAAAAGATTTTCAGCTGTGAAACATATATGTGAATAAAGTGAATACTGAAGGTCAAACGAACACAAGAGGAAAATACAAGTAGGTAAACGTCTGAGTGTTACTTGAAACTGAAAGTGGACACGTGCTATTTTATATGACACCGAAGAGCATTCTGCACAAATCTGTATATTTCTCATATGAGTGCCGATTCGAGGATAAGAATGAAACATCACACCTTTAATTCAATCTTTTTTTTATACCTGCTTTAATGCTTCTTAAAGTATCTTGTCATTGGATAAAACAACTTCACAACATCACTTTTAATTCATAAAACACTGGCAGCTGAAAATCGGAATTTCATTGGAAATCGGTAACTTTAAATGGTAATTTCAAACCGGATGTTAAATTTATGAGTCTTCGAAGTCGATTTTGGGTAAACACAATTTTTAAGAGGGCCCTAGCAGCTTTTTAGAAATAACTCTCTTCAAAAAAAGTGATGGTAGAGTATTGCGAAGTATTTTAAAAGGGAATTTGATTGTAAAATTAAGTTTTATGGCGCCAAACTTCAAACATTTAAATTTAATAAATAATCACTGAAGACTCAAATTTATTTAATTTTTTTAATAGATTTTTAAAATAGTTATTAAGTTTTAAAATTTTCTAATTAATCTTGAAATTAATTTTTAATAATGGTTTTAATAATTCAAAAGTAAGTATATTATAAATACTGTTTTTATTGATAGTTTAATTTCAAAATTTCAATTTTAGCTAAAATAGATGTACGGAAAAAAGCTCACATTGACAAAATTATTTGCAAATTCTAACGATAAAATTAATGTGATAAATAATAATTTATGAATACACATATAGTTTTTTAGGCCTTTGAAAAAAAAAATAATAAAAATATAGTACATTATGTAACAAGGGGCGAAAAATCTACTCGTGAGGTTAGCATTCACCCAAGGGAAAAATCTGCTTTCGCCCCGTGTTACATATAGTATTTTATTCCACCTCCTATTGAAACCACTTTATGAGTCTGAAAAAAGGGATCAACGTGTTATTTTTTAACTTATTAGCTTTGTTCACGTTATAGTAGACAGATAAAATATATCTATTAAATTTTTTTAATTAAAAATAAAAAATAAAAAATGTTTTCACAAAATTCTCATATTTCCGCAAATTTTCATTTTTCCCGCAAACGTTATTTTCGGGAAAAATATGCTATTTTTGCCCCTTTTTCAGGGTCGAAAAATGTTTTTTTAGATAGGGGGTGGAATAAACTAAATAAAAGTGTCAGATATAAAAAAAAGTATCGGATTTGAGGCATTTTTCGCGCATAATCTACTTATGAGGCAGTTTCAGCAGTTTCAGTTGAAAACAAGATTACGTGCTACGGTTGACGAAAAAGTAAGCAAAAAGTTTAGCGGCACCCTCGGGCGCGATCGCCAAAGGAATGCAGAAAAAGTGTATAACGAGGCCGTAGGGACCGCACGAGAAGAGCGACAAAAATAAAATTAATTCCCTTTGATATCGGCCGGTATACGCTCGAGACCACATCTTCGCATTCCACTTTTCTTCTCCCATCTTCTTTCTCGCCAATGGAGAGGCGACCGCCGATTTATAGATACTATCTCTTTGCTCTCCTCATTTTTATTGAGAAGTGCAGCA
The DNA here is from genome assembly GCA_035582955.1 of Sycophila texana. NCBI lineage: Eukaryota > Metazoa > Arthropoda > Insecta > Hymenoptera > Eurytomidae > Sycophila > Sycophila texana. The sequence continues at coordinate 91,807 of JAWWEN010052894.1, read as the reverse complement.
GAAAAAAATTTAAGGAGTGGTCCGCAGAGGTTACAGGATTTTGAGGTCGACACTCTGCGATTTAGTACACATGCGCACCATACCGATTTTTCCAACAGATCGCGTGAAATCGAGATCCGATTTCAGGTGTAATGTATATTTAAAAAACGGATAGATATATTCTCGATCGTAAATTGCGTGGCAAGAATAAGTCCGGTCGTACAATTGAAAACGCAAAAATGTGGCAACAGGCTTATTGGAGCATCGCCGGATGCAAGCACAGCGGCCACAGGAGTTTCTCCTTTAATCGTCCCGTTAACGAGCTCTTAATCATAGCGAGAGGCGCCGGCCTGGCGTAACGAGGTCGCACGCGGTGCGCTGTTGGGTAATTGGATTTTTCGAGTACAAAATTTTTTTCTTTTTACTTTTTGCGTTGTTACCTTCGAGATTCTGTCAACGCTTTAGGTAGTTAGATTAGGATGTGAATATTAACCGATTTCTCTAACAAATTCATATTGAGATTTTTCTAACGATTTCTTAATGAGAAGAGTTATAATAATCTATTTTACATATAAAAATATTTTTTTTTATCTTCAAAAATTATGCGGCATGAAGTTCTTAATTAATAACGCACGATAAGATTTTAATCTTAATTGAAATAAGGCATTATCGGTGCATTCGGTTCATCCTGAAACTGCTAAACTGCTGAGCTGGTGTTTAATGCTGTTGGCTGCTCGAACGGCTAAATAATGCAATTCGAACTGCATAATTGTAGTGACTATGTTTTTATGTTAGGCAAACAATTTTGCTGCTTTTAATAATATTTTATAATTAGTTATGTTTACCTTGAGGTAATTTCAAAATACACTTTTGACTATTGTTGTTGTAAGGACTGATTCATTTATGTAATAATAGTTTTTTATTACAATAATAGAAAAAATCTTTATGGTAAAATTAAAATCATGCAAAAGAAAAAAGAAAAAAAAATTTAACCAAGGTAGAGGATGTTATGTTGCTATAATCTCTCTCACGACGTTAATAATTATCAATTGATTTAAATGCACGCAAATTGTTAAAAAGGCAGTAAGTTATTAAAGTATTAAAGGCGTTTGTCAATCTTTAATTAGTCTAAAATATTTATTAGCTTTTTCGTAATTCTATAAATAAAATGTAATGCAAATAATCTTCATATCAAGGAAGCAATCAGCATTCGTTTTTCTTTTAAAATTGAAATCGCCAAGTAAGAATTCGGAGCTTTTCTATAAAAAAATGCATCGTGGGAAATGTTGCTTATCATTGGCATTCCATACAGATATTACTTGATAACCGATTGCAAACAGGCAAGACGCAAATAACAATTATAATCTAACCGACGACGATAAGATGCCTTGGCGATAAACCGACGTATAGAATCGACTACTTTCATCCCCCGAAGAATTTTGGTTGATCCATAGCTTAAGATAAGGGCTTATGAATTGACAAGATCCTCAGTCTTAATTACAATTAAATCCAATTCACAAAATTGAATTATTGCTTCGCGCTAATAGAATGACTATTATTTACTTTTTAATTGAATAACAATTGAATTGCACATAGAGATTAAATGACATCTGACTTGTATCGTTTAACATAAAAAATTAAAAATTAAGGTACCCCATTAAGTAGGTTTTTATTATTGACAGCATTATTGGCTTCATATTCATTTGGTTAGTGGAGTTTATGAAAATTAAAAGAAGGATTGAAATAGCAGAGCTAATTTGTTGGCTTACGTGACTATGAAGATGAAACTGGCTGTGAGTAATAATGCGATACTATCTAACTTTCTGTACTCAAGAATCTAGTTACATAATATAATATCCGGATAATGAATAAAAAAATTATTATTACAGATATTAAATAATTAAAGTATAGTAGTTTAATAAAAGAAATCTCATATCATCATTTATTAAAAGGAGAAAAGAATTAAAAGTGTAGATAAAATAAGTGAAGCATACATCGATGAAACATTTATACTATTACTCTTAAATATTTCAATTATTACACCCTTTTTATTAGCGCATCTGGAGTACTGCATCAGTTAAATATGACTGTATATTGATGTAATAGTAGCATTTAAAGAGGCACTACATTCTCGTGCTAAAAAAATTAAGCAAATATTGTATATTAAATATAAATAAATAAATGAGTAAATAAATTAATATTCTGATTAGAATGACGAACCAGCAGCGCAATTTTAAAACTTCCTATTTAAAAATAGCATATAATAGCATTTTCTTAATTTTTTCCTCCAAAGTAGTCAACAGTTTTTCCTGAAAGTCAACGTTTTTTTCCTCTTAGATCTCAACCTATGCTCGTCAGGAAAATGTTCTCTTCGCGGCCGAACGAGCTGAAATTTGAACAATGAAAACGAAGTTTTCCAGGCTGATTGGCTGAGAAAAAAGGTGACGCTCCCCGACAGCTACAGCCATAAAGACTCGGGACGATCGAAAAAGGAAAGGGAAGACGGCGGCCGCATTACTCACTTCGGCTCGGTGCATTGCTACCGTGACGTCCTTAGAATCTTAATGGAGCGACTATTCCTATAGGCCGGTACGTGCGTCGCGATTTTTCCCAACGATACACTCGCACTTTTTCCCGTGGTCGCGCGAGTTTGACGGTGCAAGCGCAAGGTTCCCGCGAGGCGACGAAAAAAAAGTCGGCGGTTGGCTTGCAACCTTGGGCGAAGCGCGCGAGGTAATTAGCCTATTTGTTATCGATGACTCACGACGTCTTCGTGTTTATTTTTCGAAGTCGTGATACTGTACGTTGGATTGAGGAGATGAGAAAAGGAAGTGGGATGATGAACTTATAGGGCTTATTTTATTTTATTTTTTTTCATTTTTAAGATTGAGTAAATATGAGTTAACAGCTTCAGAATTTTAATTAATCTTCTTTTTTATGAAGATGCGTGGCGCACAGTACTATAAAAGTACTTCAGTTTTTAAGAGAATTTTTTTTGTATATTTTACTTGAAAATTTTCATGCGCTTAGGCAATTTATATAAATGGTTATGATGTCCGTTTAATAAAAGTAAATAAATTAATAAATAAATGTAAATATATTTTTTTGGATATTTTGAAATATTGAAAATACAGTCTCAATATGTGGGCTAAAAATATTCGAAAAATGTTTCAGTAGATAGTGAAAGTATCCGGTAAAAGTAGTATTATCTTAAATATTAGAGTTGTAGAGGTATTTGACATGAAAATTTTCCAATGTAATTTTTTATTCCATTCAAGATTACATTTTTTTTAAATAAAAAAGTTACGTTTAAAATATATTTGTAAAAAGAATCTGAAAAATTATTCAATGAATAGATTGGTGTATCAAAAAAAAAAAAAAAAAACTAAATTGCGCGTGCTTTCTTCTGGTACTTTTTGAAAACGGACCTTTTACTCAAACGGATTTTTTATTTTTATCATTGAACAAAGAATTTAAACAAAAGAGAAAGAAATCCTGAAAAATCTACATACCTATATCTCTTTTCAAATATTATACATTAGACTACAGAAGAATTTAATATTTTTTCAATAGCTCTTACAAAAAATAGTTTAATTTCTTCTAAAAATAAAGAAAAAAATACAAAAGAACATTTACCGAGGCTAAATAAATTTAAAATAATCGATACAGTTTCAAGCATTAAACTTTTTAGCGCGCGACGCTAAGACGATAAGACGAGGCTGCGAAGGCCAGGCACAAAGGAACTGGCGCCGTTTGGCTCTTCGAGCGAGTAGCTGCGGAAAAAAAGGAGTCGGGTAGCGCACGTCCGCGACGGTCTGCGTGTATAATGGTGGAGTCGTTTTTTCGTTGTTTTGCAGACGCGCAGCGGCACTCGCGGCGGCGACGACTCGACGTTGGCCAACTATTAAGTACGCCGTGTTTCGCCTTATCATTTCCTCTTCGACGTTGCCTCCTCCTCGAGGACTTCCACGACGCGTTGCCCAACGACATGGCGGCTATTTTCGTTTATTTTTTTATTCGAGACTGCGATTACGAATGGAGCTCGACACTCTGATTGCAGGTGAAGGCGGGCTTTTTAAATTTTTTCTTTTTGCTGTCTTTGGCCGGGGCTAAGTATCGGGGATCTAGGTTTTCCGAGAAATCGACTTTCTTGAACTTTTTTCTGGACACTTTGGAAAAGTGCTTATTTATGGTATAGTTTACAAGTGCTAAAGATTTTAACTACCCGAGCAACATTCATTTTTGAAATGGACAAGTATAATTTCAGCGTTTCAGTTTCTAACGAGGATTTGGGTTTTGGTTTGATGATTTTTTAAAAATATTATAGATTTTTCTTAGAAATTTTTAAGAAGACTAAAATCTAAAGCAAAATAAATGCAAGACAAAAGATAATAAATGGCAATGAATTTTAGGGCTGTTTTTTAACTAATTCTCTAATAAGTATTTTTTTCAAAAAATTGAATTGTGATGATTGTGTTATGACATATACATAGCGATATAATTTTTAAAAACTTTTTTTTTATTAATCATCAAATTTTCTCTTGTGAAGATTAGAAAATTGAAGGTGTTTCACTTGCGGAGTTTAGAAAGTCACTGAAAATTTTTCTTCAAAATTCAAATAATGACTAGTCATTCCTCATTAAGTTACTAGCTACCCTACTTTGGTTAAGAGTCAAATTTATTCTTCAATAAAGTAAAATGTATATTCTGCAGAGGTAAATTAATGGGGAAATTAAAGGTTACACTAAAATTTCTTTTAATTTTGCTTAAATAACATGGCAGGAGTTTAACAGAGCTATAAATCACGGAAAACTCTGTGCTTTTACGAATGAGGTTAATTTAAATTGTGCTGCGGTATTAATTCAATGAAATTGTTACAATCATATATATAATAAAAGTTTTGATAAAAATTTCTTGAATTATTTCCAGTCTCTTTCTTTTTAATAATAATTTACTTTTTAAGTAAATAATCTAAATTATTTAATTCTATACTGCAGGCCGAACGTATTTTTCTTCTTAAATTCATTGAAATTAACGATATTAAACACCTAAGTTTAAAGAAAAAAAATTATAAAAAAAATTAAAAATTAGCGGAAATTATTAAAAAAAAGTCGAACTCTATATCAACGCGGCGAAGGAGAGATAGAAAAAAACAGAAGTCGATCAAGGCCCGAGCCCGTGGTTTTCGATTTCGTTCGCATTTGTTCCAACCGATTCGCATCGGTGCATCTATCATTCGAAGCGAAAGTTTACCCCACCGACGACCATTTATCGGTGTCACTCATGCAAAAACATTCACGAAATTCCATTATACTACAAGGAAGTTATACCCTAAGAAACACTAACACTTTTTTTTTGCAATAATTTTGCAAACTTGCGTATTGTCTGGGTAATAAAATCAGTAATATAAAAATTTAAAAGTACGAGTGTTAGAGTATTTAAAAATTGTATTAATTATTATTCTTTATCATTGAGATTTATCGTCGTAAGCGTCATTCCAGTAAATATATAGAGAACATTTTGTACTATCTAAAGATAAATTATTGAAAAACTATTATAATTAGTGATTTTTCGCTAAAAATGCATGGGAAGAGCTTCATTATTTAATTATTAGTGGAGCAATTTCTTTTGATTTTAATAGTTTTTTTATTAATTCAACTTTATAGGGTAAATCTTCAAATTAAGATTGTTTTTGTTATTATCACTACGTCCTCTGATAAATCATAAAAATACGATTTTTTAATAAATTTAATTTTAAAATATGATTATATTTTTTTTACTCTACATCGAAGCTACATCGTACAAGAACAATTCATTAAAAGAGTGGTAAGCCGGTCATCAGATGAAATCGAAATCGGCCGGCCGCGTTCAATCGAAAATCGCGAAAGCTCAGAGATTACGCAGCAACTTCAATGCCTGTGTGTGTATATGCCTTATTACTTTCCCCTCTTCCGCGTGCGTATTCGCGCGGGAAACATTCGAGTGGCTAATGTACAGGCGACTCGTAATTTTTGCAAATGTTAAAAGTGGAGCGCGAGTAGCGCATATCTCGAGTGCTATATCTCGCTCGGACTCAATATTCGATCGCCGACGGAGATCACGGCGGCTATTATTATGCGATCGAGGAATTCCAGCTCGCCATGGAATTTATTATTTGCGAGCGTATCTATATATGCGCGCGGCCGATCGTATACCATTGTTGACGACGCTGATGCCCCTTATCGGCGAAATTCTACTAAATTCTTGCCCGATTGTGGCGAGGCTCTTCACTGAGAGAAATTATCAAGTATAAAAATTGCTATATACTGTACGGGTAACTGGTCACCGACTAGTATTATATATGAATAAAATTACTATAAAAGTGTGGTCATTCTTTTTCGTAACGTCAGTCTGTAACTACTTTCGTATACGGTATAGTAATTTTTACTGGACCATTTTTTTCTCAGTGTAGTTTCGCTGGATTGCGATCTCCTTATTTTGCGATTAGTGGATGTTGGTAAACTTTAATTTGCAGAGATTCTACTAAGAATTTAGATGAAATGATTTTTTTATCAATCAAATTATTTTTCATTATTATCTAAAGTTGAATTAGTGATAAAACTATTTTAATTAGTTAATTTTAGTAGTTTTTCCCTAATTCAATTTTAATAGGTAGAAAAAAAATCTTACAGTGCACTTTAATCAAATGTTTGAGAATTGATATAAAATATAAGATCAATAGAAGCGTAAAAAATAATGATTAAAAAAATTGAAAGTAATAACTAAAATAATGAAATACAGTTTTTTTTTAAGGTAAGAGCATGGAGTCCTCCGATTAATCGAAGTCTCACGATGTCGATCGGAATACATCTATTTTTACTCACGAGACGCTGAAAGGCGAGCCGACGATAGTATCAGCGCCGAAAAGCGCGAAAAATAAAAGGAGTGGACAACAGTCTGGTCTGCTCGGATTTCGCGATGCGCCTGAATAAACCCGCACATGGACGTAGTGGAATCACATGCGGGACGCAAGTGCGAGCAACCTGAGAATATACCAATCAACAGGACTCATCCTAACCAAGTCCAGCAAAAAGAAAGTCTTCCACATTCATTATTGAGCTCGTTCATTAATATTTACTATACTTTTTGTTATAAAAAAGATGTTTTTGCAGTGTTTGATTGATTTGAACTTTCGATGATCGATATACCTATTGGTTTTATCATGTGATTACGATTTTACTTTGCAGTAAAATTTACTATAAATGTCAATTTTTGCTGGATAGCGTTGGAAATAATTCTATAGGCAGCAAAATTTATTACATTTTTGGCAAATTTTACTGTAAAGTATTCTGGTCATTTTTATCCGAGAACTATGTCGTCACGTTCCCAAAAAGATATAATCTTATCTATGTAATCTTCACATTTTGCTTTATAATGTTCGATTAATCACTCATTCATATTTAAAGAGATATATCCCAATGAATATATCGTCCAATCATCTTCCACAGACAAAACGATTTTTTCGATTTTCTTCGTTCATTCAATATTCACTTCGGTGAATGTCCATTAAATTGGGTGAAAGATTCTAAAAGTCGTTTTACCACTGAAAGAAAATAGTCGATTTCTAACAGTATATAACTACCTACATTCTGATAATTTTACAAAGTACAGCTATTACATAAATATCAGAATGCGAATCGTCTTCAACAAAACCTGCAGGAATCGCAAGAATTTTTATTGCAAACAAACATTCATTGGGATGCTTCAACCTGTACCGCAGGTCCATCTCTTTCTACAGCAAAGAAATGCCGGACTCGCTCGTAAACACGTCCATATGTTTAGCTTTCAGAAATAGTTCCTAAACGCTCGAGATCGATTTCCTGCGAATTTTCAGAACTCACATACTTCATCGACCGTTAAATATACATATTTATTTATTTATTATTTATTCATTTAAAGCATTAGATGGGCCCATTACAAAATAACAATAGGAAAATGAAAACTACATCAATTAAAAATAGCTAAAGTTTAGCATGCATTCTGAAATTAATCTAATAATAAGGAAGTAAAATTTAGTAGTAATATGAATATATATATATAAAAATAAAATAAATAAATCGGCAATATAGTTCTTTTCCTTCCGTTAGAGGGCAGTTTCTCCATCGGTCTGCGTAAGTCGTAACCCGCGAGCTGCGCACACGTGTGCCTGCAGCACATCGTACGAGGCGAACGCGTCCTCGCTCACACATAGCCACGAGCGGGCGCCGACATGCACTTTCTAAAGGCCTTCGCCGTTCTAAACTCTCCAGTGTGCGCGTGTACACGCTCTCGCTGCGACTGCATTCTTCGCGATGTCTTTTTTTTTACCCAGCGCCTGAGACTTTCAGCCGGAGATCGATAGCGCTGATAAATGGGGGTGAGTTTGCCTTCGAAGGTGGCGATTATAATTAACAGTGCACTTTCTGATGGATTCGCTCTAATTTTTTAGTTTTTTTGGTGGAATTTTGAGTGGACCATATGCAAAGCGACGAATTCTCTACTCGAAAAATTACAATAGCCTATCTTAGAGTGTCCGTGTATAGACTGACGATAATTCTTTTCTTGTAAAATTTATTTTATTTTATTTTATTTTATTTAATAAACGGGAAATTTACTTTTTAATGTAGTTAATTCTACCAGAAAGTTTTAATTTTTCTAAAAATGTCAGTCTGTGATGACAGTGAAATTGACTGTTGCCCTTTTTAGCAGATCCTTTCTCTCCGTGTGAGGAATGTTTATAACAGAAGCTCATAATAAGCGGATAAACTCTGTGAGTTACTTCTGTAGGAATTAAAAAATAATTAATGACATGACGTACGGTTTCCTTTAATGAATCTTTTGAATAAATAACCCAAGTAAATGAAAGGGAATAAACTAAAACGATGAAGTCTTTCGGCTACATATTTCTAGTTACACTGTATTGCTTTACCTGCTGAAAGAAGCACATGTACGTCCGTATAGAAGTTAGACAGGACACGTCTGAGGGAATTGGACCAGGATTTTCAACCTTATATTTATATACCTATTAGCAAAATTAAATTTTTTATTTGGGGATGGCACTTAGAAATGCAATTATAGCACTTATATTCAATCTATTTAAACTTAAAGTGAATTTCATTGTAATTAAAAAATTTAAAAACTTAAGATTATTATTTTGGTTTATGTATTCCGATATTAAACGAATATAAACTTTTTTGAATAATCAAACAGCAATTTATAAACTTAACTTCAATCAAGGGGATAATCTAAAAAAATGTTTTCTTTAATTTGCAAATTTTTGTTCAGAATTGTTTCGTACAATCAATTTTAGCCATATAATACCTTTTCCCTGATACCTAGACTTAATCCCTGCTTTTTCCTTTGGATGGACAAACTACTAAATTATTAACCAGACCATATCCCATTAAAACGCGAAAGGATATAATTTCTGTAAAAAAAATTATTTAGAGAAATTTCGAGCACACCAATCACTAATCACACGGTTTCCAGAGGATCAAGCGGAGTTTCTCGGAAAATCCGGAAAGCCGAATTTGTTCACTTCTCACAGTGGACGAAATAGCCGGGATTCCACGGCGCGCATGGAATCGTGTGCCTACACTTAGCCGCACTTTCGAAGTCAAGCGTCAAACTCGTTTTCACGTATAGCGGCAGGTAGCTATACACGAGGCATGCCGCGCGCGTTCGATGACTTTCTTCGGTGGACGCGAGCTTGTTACGCGAGGTGTTCCGCGAGCGATTGCGTCACCAGAGCGAAAAAATTTACGTGACGGGCCACTGTTTGTAAACAAAGTGGCTTATTTTTCCTCCTTTCGTCAATGAATGGAAATTTCGGTTCAGAGTAGCTTTGATGATCTTTTATAATTTGTAGTTTTCAAAAAATTAGTGAATAAGAATTAAGGATTCGAGTGCGGAGAGGATTTGAAAGTTAAAGTTTTAATAACTCAAATGAAAAAAAAAAAAAAATAAATAAAACGTAAATTTCGAGTTTACGTTTATTCACGTGCTTCAGACTCGATATAAATGACAGCAGCCATTGCTGACTGTTATCCTACTTTTTCGGATATAAAAAATTCTTTTAAATGCAATAAAGATTTTTTTAGTCATCTAATAAAAAGCACATTGGGAACGAAAGTTCTTTGGAATACATAAACGTGTGTAGTGGCATAATACGAGTCTAAATTCTGATGTTGGACTTCACTTCCAATTACCAGGAACTATTTATGAAAGTTTTATTCAAATGATCCGTAACATTTCTAGTTAGTTGACTAATTTTACAAAAATTGTGTTTTTACTCTTACTTTTGCGCATATAACATAAAATATATAAAATTACTAGCAAAATCCAACGCGCTTTGCGCGTCCACTTTTTTTACTTGTATTTACGATTGTTGAGGTTAGATTTTTAAATTCAGCGCCATTTAACAGGATACGCCCATGCTCCAATCAAATAGCGTTTTAAAATACTTCACAACATCCTGCCATCCTTTTTTTAAGAGAGGATTTGTCGACGGATTAATAATCTTTAAAACAATATCTTCTTCTAATGGGCTTTGAAATAGTGTCATAATACATCGTCGACACTTGTTATGAAATTAACTGGCAAACAAATTTTTTGTTAATAAACAATAGCTCGTTAGATCGTTTGAGTGAGCAATAACATTTTTTCGCCATTCTAACCTCAAAATCGCGTGTTCAACTTGATTTTGCGGCTCTCATGACGAAAAAATAGTATAAGGGCGTAAGCGAATTTTTGCCTCCCGAGACGTTTTTCGGCCGAGCGAAGCGAGGTCCAAAAAACGTCTCGGGAGTCAAATAATCCGCTTCCGCCCCCGTTGCATAATGTACTATTTCATGTGAGTATGTATTAAAGACTTCCCGTTAAAAAATAAAAACAAGAGATTATTCATCTAAGACTAATAAAATCTTTGTAATATTTATACCGTTTAGGTTCGAGAGATGATTAAGAAAAACTGCATAATCATTGCATTCATAATGCATATGTTTTCAAAAATTGTCCATTGTCTGTTTGCATGTGCCACAACGAGCTTCATTAAAATCATGCAAAGTTTGAATTCTAACTAATTTTCTATTATTATAATTCGTTTTCGTAATTTATTCAAAGCACATTTTCCTGCAGTGGACATATCTTATCGTTGCAATAGTAGTAATATCGGTCATATAATACACTTTGAATAATTTCAACGTAACAGTCTCTCATTGTAATTCGCAGTTCGCTTTGATAGATTGACATATCGCTTGAAAATAAAACGTAAATGAAAGCAGCAATTTTAAAGAAAAAAGACACGAGTTTAAAAAAAAAAAAATGCAAATTTCACACGAGAGAAAGCTCTATATGCACTTATTGCATTCGTAGTTTAAGTACACTAAAGTCTTCCCTCATCTTCTGTCCCATACATTCATTCAAAAGATAGCAAATTGCGTGTTGCACAAAATGCACCGTACACTTCTTACATGCATTTTCTCCGAATTATTTACTTAAAAATTAAAATTAATTTTAAAAAAATGACGAATTTTGCGCGTCTTGAAGGATCAATTTTCATAACTAATCGGCGATATCGGCTGGGAAATGTGTGTGCATGATATTACAATATACAATAATACCTGTGAATTTTTTATTTAAAAATTAAATTTAATTTAGAAAATAAATGAGAAATATTGCGGAAGTGCAAATATTTCGTTTTTTCTGTACATCTGCCTCGTTATTTACGCGATTGAATTGTCGATTTTTCTTGTCGATCGGTGAATATTGGCCAAACAGCGTGTGCACCTTATAATATACTATAATACTGCTGAATTATTTACTTAAAAATCAAAATTAATGTAAAATACAAATGAGAAATATTGCGAAAGTGTTAAAATTTCGTCTTTTCCGTGCATCTTGCTCATTGTTTAGGCGATTGAAATGTCAATTTTCTTAGCCGATCGGCGGTATCGGCCGGGCAACGTGCACGTATATAATATATCCAACGGCTGCGCAGGAATGCCGCGCGCGACCGACGGAATGAGAAAGGGGAGTTTACGAGCGGTGTGCATGCACTGCCCGCTTTGGGCAGCGCTCGCTACGCGCGCCGCGAATTCTCGGTAAGGCATAGATTCGCAAATCTTCGCCTAATGGAAAATCTGACTATTTCTCTTTCGAATTTTTAGATTGAACGGTATACGCGCGGACTTATTTGGCGCTATAGGCTGCTATAAATTTCTTCTCGATATCTCCGGAACGACTAATTATAGATTGATACATGTAATTAGTCATCATTGATCCGCGATTTTTTTTTTATTTTATGAAGAAAGAATCAGACTTTTACGCGAGTAGATTGCATTTAGGAATTGCGAGTACAAGTGCAGAGTGTGAAATTAAGATTTCGTAAAAGAAAATAAGTGTGTAATGTAATCCCAGCGAAATTTATAAGTCAAGCACAAAAACACGTTTTTGTCTGTGTACATTATGTCACGAATTTATTTAAACGTAAAATTGCGGTTTTGATCGACATGCGATAAGTATACATATTCATTTCACTCCTTTAAAGGAGTAGTAGCTGCATACAGCAAACTTTGTGATTCATATAATTATACAAGTCGTACAATTTAAAGATGAAGACGAAGACGAAGTACGTAAATTAAGTACGGCACGGATCGGCATTGAATTATAAATGATTTTCCTTAAAGGATCGAATAGTCTGCGTCAATTGCCGCTACGGCTTCAAGACAGATTTGCACTATTGTGGCCTGCGGGAATTAATCCAATCTCGATTACTCGGAAGAATATAATTCTCCTTTAAATATATAGCGAAGCGTCTTAATAGCCCTAGAACGGAATCTTTTATGCACGATTATCTCGACAATTGCAATTCATTACTATACACGACGACTGAGAGTCGCATTCGCCATTCCCAATGATTTTTCCCCCACGACACCGCGACGATTTCGAAAGACCATAACTCAAAATTTTCATCCCGCTAATGAGCCGTTTCGGTCTACCTATAAAGCGTCTCTTCGTCGCTTCGTAAAATCTTCCATGAATATTCAGCGCTTCTATATTTATAAATTTAAATATTTTGTTTGCGTCCGTCATTAGCGCCGCGGGAGAATAAAAAGAAAAAGATCGACAGCGAATTTCGCCGGGGAGAGCCGGTTTTGCGCGCATATATAATCTTGCATCAGCCGGCCGATGCTCGCCGTGGCGGGTCAAGAAGCGGCCCGCTTATATATACTCGTATATATGTATATACAACAAGTACATCTTCATCGACTGCGGGCGGATCGCGTGAAATCGCAACGATTTTCATCGAAAAATTGTGCGGGGGGATATGTACACGCGTATATTCACGCACGGATCGGGGATTATATTACAGTAAGGCTCGAGTTATTCGAACTATCCGCGATAAAAGGCATATACACGGGGAGGTATAGGCGCGTTGTTCTTAAATGCCGCGCGGCCGGGAACGAGTTTGCCGTAAGCAGCGCTCGCGAGGAGCAAGAAAAGCCGGCGAACAGCGAGATTTTCACAGGAAAAATCGAACGTTTAGTGTCCGTTAGCGGAGAGACCGGCCGATGCTGCCGATCGGGGCTTAATTGCCGGTAAAGTGATAAACTGGCCGTCGACCCCGGCTCGAGTGCATTGCGACCCCCGTAATGAATTATATGTGCTCGCGTTTCGAGCGCTCCCGCGTTTTTTATTTTTATTTTTTTTTTATTTCTCAAGGCCCCGAGTTTTCTTTTTTTTTAATTAGACTAGTCAAATTATGTAGCGCTTCTCGCGATCAAGATTTATTGACGTTTATTCATACATGAAAATAATCAAAATATTGAAGTGAAAAATTTTTGATAAAAATCAAGCAAAATTTGTCAGATTCAAAGTAAATTTTACAAGTGACTATTATACTTTTTCCAATAACGTTAACCTGCGAGGACATTGAAGTTGACTACTGCAATTTTTACTAGGGAATTTTTCTCCGTGTAAAATTACATTGATTAAAATTGAAAAAAGCTGCGCTAATTTGTAATTTTTCAACTGGAACGTATTACTTCAGACACGATATATCATCGATGTTTACTTTTTATTAACTCTATTATCGCCGTTATAATCCGATAATAAGTGTAGTGAGGTGATAAGAGAGAAATCAGACGATTATCATCATGTTTGGATGGATCATGTTTGCTTTCGGAATAATTGGACAATTCGATTGCACCCGCGAATAAACATCATGCCTCGTCTTCCAAATCGCCGGAAGATAATATTAAAAAAAAACCGTGATCTTCGCACTGTAAGTTTATCCTGATCGTTAGCCGATCCACGGAGGCTCGAATTTTTTACGCTCATTTCCGAATACCATTTGTCAAGGTTACGCAACGCGAGGTGTAGCGGCAGCATACCACAGGTAAAATCGTACATGTCGTTGCGTAACGCCAGCTGTCCAATATACCGCTTGTTATCGCAATAATTGAAATAAAATAATAATAATGAAGAAAAAAGAAAGAAGAATGAAGGAAAGAATGAATCGGAGGTATAAGAGTGGGTATATGGCATGACAGATACGCGCGCGCGTGCACAACATCATCGCCGTCTCAATGATAATCCCAGCGCGGGCGGCGATGTGCTGTTCGAATTTTGTATGTCATTTGTATTCAAATAGCCTTTCCATTCTTGAATGCCGTCACGGGAGGCGCGCGACGACGATGAACCTGCCCGATGACTATCGTCACCTACTATATATGCTGCATTTATGCATGAAATTAAAGGAGAAACTCCGTGATTTTTTAATTCGCTCTGTTTGGAGTACGATGCTCGCAGCTCGAGGCATCTATCCGACGTGTGTGCATTATTTCGAGGTTAGGTAAATAAACCGCGCGGATTGAAACTTTGAAAGTATACGGAACTTGAAGTGTGCTTGCATTCTGCGGAATGCAGCGGCGTGTTACGTTGTAATTTATATTGACAAGTATGAGTTATGGCTTGGTGAGCGGATTTACGTAACTACATGAAATTAAAATTAATTCTAAGACTATTCCTGGCACTACCTATCCCGGGGAATATTGAAGTAATAAGAACACCGATGGATGATTCCATAATATTATACTTTCAAATTTAAGGACAAAAGGCCAGATTTTATATTGAACTAAAAACAGTTTATTTGACAAACAAAGTTGTAAATTTCACATGCTAAACCTGTTCGACCGTCGGATCGAATAAAAAAACACCTAGTTTTCAATGCTGAAAACATCAAACTAACTTTTAACGTGTTCCGCAAGTAAAAAACTTTATAATCACTTTATAAAAAACATTCCTATACGAATCCAACAACGCGTAAGAATATGGCACCGTGATATCGCTTAGAGTTCAGCCCTAATGTTCATTTTTCTTTCAGCTCAAACCCGCAGAACACGTTTTTCAGTGAAAACTGCTAAAAGCAGCAGTCCGCTCGACGAGTTTTCTCGCCGTTGCCGCAAAAAAAAGAGAAAACTCACCCTTGTTTCTGCGCCACTGCCTGTACAGGACGGCGGCGAGGGCGAGCAGGACGCAGGTGGTGAGGAAGGTGCCGATGACGGCGCCGGCGACGCTCCCGGGCCCATAGCACGTCCCGGGCTCCTCCATGTCGCCTCGGCTCTCGCGTCTTCGTTCGGTCGCGCGCACACCACACTCGCGCGCGCTACATTACACGTGCGCGCACAAAAAAATGGCGGGAGGGGGGGGGGGTTAGCCCCGGGAGCGCGAAATGGCGCCGGCTCACTGGCGCGCACCCGGCATTCCTCGCCGGACACTGGATCTCGCGCGTTTATACTCGCGTATTCGCGCTGTGGCTTGAGTTTATCCTGCAGGGGATCGGCACGACGCGTTCGACGCTCGGCACGGCACTGCGAGCGGCGCCGGAGCGCCGCGCCGCCGCGAGCCGCGAGAGGATCCGAGGCGCGGGGGAAGGAGGCGAGCCGAGAGCCGCAGGTAGGCGAGAGGTGTGTAACAGGTGCTTCTGCGAGGGAGAGAGGGACCCGACGCACACGCACGCAGCACGCATTCCCGGCGTCGCGGGGAACGAGTGGGGGAGACTGGTTAGGGGATTCGAGAGTCGCGAGAGGTATCTGTCTCTTTCTCTTTCTCTCTTTTTCCCTCTCCTTTCTCTGCGAGCCTCCCTACTGGAAGGAAGCGATGCGTTTTCGGGGTTTACGAATCCCCTGGGCACTGATTGCTGGAGAAGGAGAGGCCGCTTTTTTTCTAATGTTTCTTTTATGTAGCTGTGGGATGCACAAAAGAGAACGTTTAGTCAAAATTATTTTTTTTTATTTAATTACTGTATCTTGTGTTTGTTTTAAAATTAATTTCGCGTAACGATGTAATTCTGTACGCAAAACGATTTGAGTAATATTTTGTTTCAAATTAATTGTTACTTTTCTTACAAGAAATACTTCCGAAATGTATATAAATTTTTTTAATGATTTTCCATAATTTATTGTATTTTTACAGTTAATATGCAAATATAATAAATTACAGAATTTTTTTTATATGATTTTAATTTATTCGCAGATAAATGTTACATTAAAATTTACTATAGTCTTTACTAAAGCAAGGACAAAAACATTGAAAAATAAAGATTAAATTTTACTATAAATGTAGTAATTTTTAATTTAAATATTTAAAAATTTATACTAGCCATGATGGTAAATGTTCAATTTTACAAATTTGTCCGGACTTCTAGTAAATACTATAATAATTTTTAACATTTTGTTTCCTATAGGATTTTTAAATAAAATTCAAGAAAACCATATTATAGCTACTTAAGAAAATTTGGAGGAACGAAAATTCATTAGTCCCGCAGGTACCCTATATTTTTTTCAGCGACGTACATCTCTTTTCTCGTGGGACGGGATCGGATTTGTATTGTGCGAGGGCAAAAGGGGGAGGGTTAGAAGGAGCGGACGATTCCTCAGAGGCAGATGGAAACCGAAGAAGAATCGAGGACTAAAATTTTGTGTCCTATTGCGCGCCGCGTTGAACATCCCGCAGATGCATCGGATACTTTTCTGCGCACGATTTTTTGATGGACGATGTAACGGTACCGATTAATGCGCAATGTAATCGACGCTCGTTTACCGTAGTCATGTGAATCGCCTCGGCAGCACAAACCGATTGTTGCAGTCGCACATTTCGCTTTTTGTGCGATTTTTCAAGTGCAAATAGAATCAATAGCTGACACCTTAGTTTCATTTTCTTTTATTATAACGTAGCAAATTTTTTCCCGATACTCAAGGTCCAAGTAAAACCGTAAAAATGTCAAAGATAGGTATCATTCAATCGGTAAGAATCAGTAAGATCAATAATAAAAGTGGGTAAAAATCGGTAAGTATCGGTAAGATCGATAAATATTAGTAAAATCGTTAGGAATCGATATAAGATCGGTAAAAAGAAAACTAAATAAGTTCCGTAATATATTTTGACGCACGTCGGGGATTGAACAACAATTATTATTAATAATAAAAAGAAAAAAGTAAACAACCGGAGTGAAATAATAACTGCGCGGGCAGTTGGCGCAGAAACGAACAACAGCAGGTAGGAATCGGCAAAGCGATTTCGCGCTCCGAGCGGCGCTCGCCTAGGAATCCGCGTAATTGCAGCGCCTCCGCCTTCTCCCCCTACGGCAGGCGCGCATCCTCCTCTCCGTGAGAAAAATCCGCGGCATAATGCGTCCGGAATTACCCTTAGCGCGCGCACCTACTCTCCGCGCATACCCACATGCATAAATGCACGGCGCGGGCGAATGTTTGCGGCGTGCACGCCTCGCAATTGTGTGCATTATTCGCTGCGGGTGCGCTGTCCTGGTGGAAAAAATTTTTCTTCATAAATTTTCAAAAATATTCAAAGGTGTTTAAAAATATTTAAAAGTAATTTAAGTAAATGTTTATAAATATTTAAAAGTATTAATAAGCGTTTTAGCTCTTGTTTATTTCGACAGAAATTCGATTTTTAAGCAAAAATGAACATTTTCAAACAGAAATAAACATTTTTTAACAAAATTAAATATAAACAAATATTTCTAAAGTAAATTTTTAATTCAAAATATACTTATTTCAAATTCCAATTTCGATTAAATACTTGTATGAAGTAAAAAATTTTGTTTAAACATATTTATGTTTATTTTTGTTTATAATTGTTTTAAAAAGTTTTGAAATATTCAAAACGGTGACGATAAAATATTCCATGAAAATACAAATATTTATTTTGTTCAAAGTCGTTTAAAAGTGTCTAAAACTGAGTATCTAAAATAGATGGTTTTTAAAAAACTTTTATAAACTTTATTAAACATTTTTAAACAAAACATAATTTTCATCAGGATACCTCCGAGTACTCACACGTATGCACACGTAGATATACGTATGTATTACTTATAAGGTGCATACATATATGTGCAAGAGGTGTACTGTGCGTGCCACTCTTTTTTTTCGCGATTTTCTCGAGACGCGCGTGTGGGAAAAGCGAGTATAGCGCCGCATCTAGCGCGATCGGCGTCCCACTTTCCGGTGCGGCGGATTAATAATCGCGCGCGGCGGGCCTGGAATTTTTTAATGAGCGCCGAGCGCGACATTCCACGACGGTTATCGCCGCCGTGCAAACGTGCTCGCGAAAGTTCGTATTTCCCGCGATCGCTCCGAGGTGTTTAATGCGATGCACACGCCGAGTCGAGGGAGCTTCAGCTAATGCGGCGTGATTCGCGATGCTGTTGATCGGAGATATAGCGCAATTTCTTGCTGATTTAGATGTTACAGAATTTATAAAATTTTTTTTAATTTTTACTTATGCATTCAAGCTTTTTGTTTCTTTAATGAGAAGCAAATTGAGCGAATAGGGGGTAAGGAAAAGGAATTGACTGCTTCGAAATAGAAAGTGAGATTGTCTTATTGCCCTTGAATCCGGTAGCCGAGAAAAAAATCGCTATCAATTTATTGACAGGTAGCTTTCTCAAATAAAATGTATGTAATGAATTGTACCTATTCATTAAATTATCAAAATTACAAAATTAATTATTATTGATTCCTAACTTATTAATTTATTGATTCTTTAGAATGAAATGAGAAAACTTTTATATTTTTAAATAATTTGCATTTATTTCTTTATCAGTTTTAAACATTACAAATTTGCCGCGCATAGCTAAGGATGCGTTTATCGATTATCTTATCTGTCTTAATATAAGAAAAATTTTAAAAAGAAAATTATGATTTCTTGATTATTCTACGTATAATCATAATTTTTTATGATTGAAATTTTAAATCAATAAAGAAATAAATGTTATTTATTTATAAACAAATGTACACGGATGAAATAAATTAATTTATGTGAATTTAAAACATTTTCCAATTTGCCGCGCGAAGTTTCAAGATTCTTATGCGCAAAAATAAGATATCATCTATACCTAAGTACTAAACCCGCTCCCAAAAACGAAAAAAAAGTATTGTTGTTGTGGCTTGTGTGTTGTGTCGTGTGAGTCGTGTCGTGTTCCACCGACAAGCTGTCACGCTCACGACCGAAGAACCTGAAAATGGGCTTTGCATTAACGTAAACCGGCATCGTGTAATTCACAGCCGAGTCATGGGTTTCTTCGAGGATACCGTGGTCATCCTTGTTACCCAGGTTAGTTAAATTTGCAAGTTTCAAACGTTAAAACAATGTTTAACCTCAAATGAGTAATTTTTGAGGTTAGGCGTGTTTGTTTTTTTTTTACTTTGCAGTGTTTTCTTAGTAAATTTACAAAGGTTTTTACTTAACAATTAAAGTTATTTTATTATTATTAATTTAATTTTGATATTGCAATTACTTAGAGCTAATCAAAATAAGTCATAGATAACCCCGAATTCTGATAGAAATTTTGTTTGGTTATTGTATCAACTGTAAATTTATGTTTTTTAAATACTTACTTTGTTCTGTAAAATTTTTAGATATTCTTCTTCTTAGGAGGATGGGTTTTCTTTGTCAAACAGCTTTTTCGGGACTACGAAGTACACCATCGACTTGTACAGTTAATATTTTCTACAACTTTTTCTCTGTCGTGTACCATGTTTGAACTGGTTATTTTTGAAATAGGAGGTGTACTAGAGAGCAGGTAACTTCTTTGTACCTTATTTTATTGGATAATCTAGTTGATTTTTTTTAAATATTAATTTTGTTTAATTTTAGCTCTAGGTATTTCCATTGGAATGTCGGCCTTTACTCATTGTTGTTTATGGTTATAGTTTTGATACCATTTTACATTGCCTATTTCATAATCAGTAATATTAGATTTGGTAAGAATTTGTTTAAATAAAAATTAATTTTAAACCTTTATGGTCAAGTAGTAACATTTCTTTTTCTTTTGCAGTAAGACTGAATCTTATCAGGCCTTTGACGTTAATGGTCTACCTCTTTTATCTATATCTATTCTGGAAATTGGGTGATCCTTTTCCAATACTAAGTCCAAAGAAGGGCCTGTTATCAATTGAACAGGGTGTCAGCAGAATTGGAGTCATTGGTGTTACAGTAATGGCTCTTCTTTCAGGCTTTGGTGCTGTGAATTATCCTTATTCATCCATGGCATATTTTATGCGACCCGTCACTTATGCTGATGTGCAAGCAATTGAAAAGCGGTTATTGCAGACTATGGACATGATAGTTGCCAAGAAAAAGCGAATAGCTTTAGCTAAAAAGGGTGAAGTCCAACCTATACAGACTGATTCTAGATCTAGATTATGGGGTATGCTGACACCTTTAGCTGTTATGAAAGGCAGTCAAGAAAGTATGATTTATTATAAACTAATATTGTTACTTTAAATATTGATTTGATTATTAATTTAAATTAATAATTGTAGACGTAAAGCAATTGCAACAAGAAGTATTAGCTTTAGAAGAACTGTCCCGACAGTTATTTTTAGAAGCTCATGACATTCACAATGCACAAGAGCGGCTGGAATGGGCTGCAACTTGGAAAGGAAAATACTTTAATTTTTTAGGTTACTTCTTTTCAATATACTGCCTTTGGAAAATTTTCATTGTAAGTTTAACTTGTCATATATAAAATTAATCAATGATACAGTTACTAAGATGTACTATTTTTTTAGTCTACAATTAACATAGTTTTTGATCGAGTGGGAAAAAAAGATCCCGTAACCAGAGGAATGGAAATAGCAGTGCATTGGATTGGCTTTAATATTGATGTTGGCTTTTGGTCACAGTATATATCTTTTTACCTTGTTGGTTGTATCGTAGTTACATCCATTAGAGGATTACTACTTACACTTACAAAGGTAAAAAAACTTGTAAACTAATTACTTAAATAGTATAATTGATTTGTTTTTTTTTTTTAAGTAGTTCATGAAGGTAACTTTGTTTTCAGTTTTTTTACGCAATATCGAGCAGTAAGTCCTCGAATATTATTGTACTTATTCTCGCTCAAATTATGGTAAGATGCGCAAGCACTATAAACTGTAAAAATTACAGAAACGACAAAGTAAATAAGTAAATTATTAAAACAAATTATTACGTTTTAGGGTATGTACTTTGTGTCATCGGTGTTATTGATGCGCATGAATATGCCTGCCGAGTACCGGAGCATCATAACACAGGTGCTGGGCGAGCTGCAGTTCAACTTTTATCATCGCTGGTTCGACGTGATATTCCTTGTATCTGCACTTTCGTCCATTGGCTTTTTATATCTTGCGCACAAGCAGGCACCTACTGAGCGTGCCTGAAAAAAATTCTTATTTTTTTAAATAAAAAAATACATTCCGCACTCGGATCAGTGCGTCTGATAGGCACGGCCTACGCAGCATTTTTTAAAAAGTCATCTCGCGCGAGGAGTCGGATGAAAATTGTAAATAGACGATGCTAAGAAAATGAAGATTTCGTAACAGATTTTTCTAACGTTTACCTTTGAAAAAAAAAGAAAATATATAATAAAAAACGACACTTGTTATTACAACGTAAAAGTATATTGTGTATTATTATTATTTGTCTTCGTTACAACCCTTATAAATTACAAACGTTGTTTTCGGAGTAGCATTATCATTTTTCTTGAAGACAGTAAAAGAAAATATTCATTTCGTTTATGTATAAACTAGCGTACACTTGTAGTAACACGTGAATCTCTATAATGAAATGTAAAAAAAGAGGAAAAAACCAGATGCACACACTAACGAGAAAAATTCCTATGCAGACTAAAAGTAAAAACCGTGCTGTTGATAGCTACTTGTACGTTTGAGTAAGTCGGAGGCTTTACAAACTTTTCTTTTCGTTTATCTACAAAGGTAGCTTATTACAGCATTCTGCAAGTATTTAATCATTTATACTGGATCACAGATGAAAAAACGTTGCACGAATATTGCCACGTCGTTTTCTGTATGGACAATCGAGAATCTTCTGAATTCGTGATTAGCCTCCGTTTCCATTGATGCTTTCGTCTATTAGATACTTAACTGTCTTGAGTTTAAGCTTTAAGCAATCAATTCGATAGTCCACTCTTCGCCCATGTTTACTCCAGGCTTACGCACTGTCAGCACATTGTTATTAGGGTTGTACTTGGCTTCCAGTTCAACTTTTCCTTGAGCTGTAAAAAAAAAATGTTAAATTCGTGAATAAAAATTTAAATCGTTAAAGTTCTTTCTTAAAGTATATAAATAATAAAAACCGATAAAGAACAGACAAAATTTTCGTACCTTTGGAATGTAGTACGGCCTTGGTGATACCTTTAGGAGGATTGGCAATGTCGACACGCTCCAGCCAGCTCTTGGTGTTGTACGTGGCTTGTTTGGCGAGAGTCGAAGTCAACTTCTTGCCGTCAAGCTTGAGCCTTAGTCTGAGGAATTTACCGTGACGGTACTCGAAGCTCGCCTCATCGTCGATGTAGAGTTCGCCAGTTGCTTTGCCCTGACTGTCTGCTATAACGATGAGCGTGTACGGGTCATTCTTCATCGCTACGGTACTGCGTCTGATGCGCATTTTGCGGGGCACTATCGTCCCCTCTCTCTGGAATACTGGTGCTCGATGCAGCGTTACCGGGATACTAATGCGACTCGCCTCACCATACTTTTGCATCGTGTCTATATCATACCTAAAATAAATCATCTATTTGTTAACAACCTTTTGGCATATTTCTAAGATAGTATTACTTAATTAAAAAAAAAAAAAAAAACGTCTAATTCCATGTGATCTTTTCATTTACAAGTCGTAAATTCAATTTATGAATCTCTATTAGTAGTATAAAAGACTCCTATTTATTGTTGAATGAAAAAAAAACTTAAAGAAATGCCCTTACCAAGCAACTTTTCCTTCTCCAGGGAAGTAAACGGAGACCTCGGTGACCGAGGGTTCGAATACAGGCCTTACGAGGATGGCATTGCCGACAAGTAGTTGGTCGTCGATAGCGAAGGACTCGGACTCGCGAGGGTAGTGCGCCCAAATCGGCCTGATTACTGGTTTACCCGAGACTTCATGCTCGCGGAACAACGTGTACCAGTAAGGCAAGTAAGAATAGCGCAGACGCAGTGCTTCGCGTACAATATTTACAACTTCATCGTTGTAAGTCCATGGCTCCCGGCGTTTTGTCTCGATATGCGAGTGTTGACGGAAGAACGGCAGCCACGCGCCAGCTTGGTACCATCTGTAGAAAAATTATTTTCACGTTACTTTAGGATATCCGAGATTTTCCTTATATTTTAGATGCAGAACAAGGCTTCTTTCTTTTAGGTATTATAAGAAAATTGTTCTTCATTCTTCACGCTTGAAGTGTCAATTTCATACTGAAAAGAATATAATGCAATAAAGATGATTCTTGATCGTGTAATAATAGCACTAATCTAGATTCTTTCTAACATATTAATATAAAAAAATATAATTAACTAAAATCAATAAGATTTAAATTGCAAAATGTGTGCTTTACCTAACGAAGAGTTCGGGATCAGGGTATTTAAAGAAGCCACCAACGTCGGCACCGCAGAAGGAAATTCCCGAGATTGCAAGTGACAAACACATGGGGTAAGAGACGCGCAGGTGACTCCACTCGCCAGTGTTGTCGCCGGTCCAAACGGCAGCGTAACGCTGCGATCCCGCGAAGAAGGAGCGTGTGAGTACGAAGGGACGCAAGGCACCACCTGAGCGACGGAACAAAGCCTCGTAGGTCGACATAATGTACATCATTCCATTGATGTTGTGAACATCGCGATGCTCCCAACCACCGTGGTGTACTAGATCCTTTGGCATTGTCACTTCTGGTCCGTTGAAAACTGACGGCTCGTTCATATCGTTCCAGATGTGCACGTCATTCGTGGTACCTTCGAAATGATTTAGGTCGTATAAACCGATGTAGTACTCGCGCACCTGTTAAGAAAAAAAAAATTCAGGTTTAGTTATACTGGATTGCTTAAAATATCAGTTGTGTTAAGACAAAGAAGAAAAAACGTTGTACCTTGGGATCGAAGAAATCAAGATAAGATGAGGAGCCAGGCCAGCACCAGCCTTCATAATCTTTGCCATCTCTGTGCTTGACGTAGTAGCCGTTGTTAGTGGCATCGTTGTGAAGGAAATATCCGGAGTCACGTTTGATATGAGGGTCGATGATGACTACGAGCTTACGTCCCTTGGCCGTCAGGTTCTTAACCATCTCCAATGGATTCGGGAATTTACGTTTATCCCAAGTGAAGTATTTTTTGCTATCGGTATACTCAATATCGAGCCACATCACGTCCAGTGGCAGATCGTATCGGTCGAAATTGTCTACAATCTGCTTAACGTCCTCTTGGTCATTGTAATTCCAACGGGATTGGTGGTACGCCAGCGAGAAGATCTATAGCAATTTTATTAAATTTATTTGCAAAATTAATCGATACCAATTTTTAATTATATTACTTTTACGTTTATTATAAAGTGAAAATCTTACTGGTGGTAAATTGGCTGTTCCTGTAAGCATGGTAAACTGTTGGAAGACATCCATGGGACCGGGACCCATGAGGAAGAAAACATCGATGATTCCAGATTCTGACATAAAGTGAGTATCGACGTGGGATTTTTTCTCATTACCAGAAACAAAATTTACGATACTCTCAACAACATTATTGTCAGCATTTGAAACAATATCTATCCAAGTTTCAGCTGCATTATGCCAAAAAACACCAACCGTTGATTCTTTTCTGTATATTTATTTAGTTATTAATTACTAAATGAAATTAAAAATTATTCACGTAATGCAATAATTTAAGAGTTTAATATAAAATATTTACCCATGAGCATAGAGTACAGGAACTGCTCCATAGAGAGCCATCCTTTCATTAACTTCATATTCAAATACATCTAAATTGTACAGTCTGTAGGGTTCAGACTGTTTTGTAGATCTCAGAGCAAGGGAATCTGCATGTTCTGGTATACCATAAGCATATTCAGCTCCAGGAAAACTGAAATCCATAGCAACAGCCTCTGGGCCAAAAGGTTTGGCATCGTGGTGGCTTTTGAAGTTTTCCTCCCATGCACCAGGATCATTTTCAGCTCCATCACCAGGAAACTCTGGTGTTTGATGTTCCACCTTTTCAGCATTTTCTCCTTCTTGCTGTTCTTGAGGTTGCTCTTCTTTACTATAAAGTAAATGTAATATGTAATAAAATTGAGTCTAAATTTTACATTTTTATGGGACAATACTTACGGTTCAGGTTTGGTACGCAGATGTTCAAACCTCATAAGACCTCTAGCATTTGTAGAAATGACCAACTGCTCACCATTGTACAAATCAACTTTGAATGGGCTGAACAATATTTTAGCCTTGAATGGTCCATTTCCAACAGTGACTTGTGTATCATCTTGTTCTAAAAGCTCCAACTTAGCAAGCTTAGGAGGATTTTGTAAAGCAGCTTCCACTTCATATCTTGGATGTAATGGACTCTTTTCATTAATCCGCAGCCTAAAGAGGCTATCCTTTAAAGCTGTTAATTCAACTATGTAATTAATTCCAGTGTCTTTATTAACAAGTTCAACTTGTAATGTAGCGGCATTGTTGATAGTTGACAAACTATTAGGAACATATTCATATGGAGTCTTTCCAGCCTCTATCTTTCGGCATCGTCTAAAATAAAAATGTTATATTAAATGTTAAATTCTGTGATGATTCTTATTTTCTTAAGGTCACATTCTTTATGGTTATGCAAAACATAGAATTAACTGAAAACACTTTTAAGATAAACAAGTTTAATGTTGTGATCTACTGTTCTCTTATCTTATCAACTGATTTACGTCAACGCGATACAATTTTTTACTACGACTAGTTGACGCTATCAAGATTATATCTTTAAGTTACTACTAGTAGACACTAGACAATGTTTATTAATATACTTTACAAAATGATTTTATTAGTCAATCTCTATAAGGTAATATCAAATAAGCTTAAATTTTAACATTCTTCTTATAGATAAAAGATACATTACCTGCAGAAACTGCTTTGATCGCATGTTTTGAAATTTTCTCTGGGGACACCTCCTACCATGGATACAAGTAAGAATAAAGCAATCCCCAGCCTGAAAAAAAACATGTTTTACTGCAAACGAATGATATTTGATTCTTATCAATTATCAAAAGGTTTGAAATCGTAATCTTATCCTAATCATTTATGCACTTTTTTTCAGTCCTCCCCAGACTATAAAAAAAAAAAAAAAAAATGGATAAAGGAATCAAAGCACTGATAGTTTTATAAACAAGTTAAATCGCCACTGCATTAAAACAAACAAAAGGCAAAGAAAAGACTTGCAACAATAATAATAAGTTACAGTTAAACAAAGTAAAATAGATGAAAAACGCTGTAGCCGGTGCACACAGTGACACGTCAGACGACGACGGTGTACGTGTACTGTCGTGGCGTCCTAACCTCAAAAGCCCGGGCTCGCCGTCGACGATCTTGACGACGACGAGCTCCCGGTGGTTTTCGAGGGACGATACTTTGAGGGGGTCGCGGAAATCCCGGGCGAGAGGCCGGGCGATTGATTCACTCACCGCATGTACGAGGCCATCTTGGAGGCTCGCGAGCTTTTGCGCCGAGCTGCACGGGCCAGGGATCGCCGACCGGACGCTGCTGGCTACCGTCGCGCCATCGCCCGGAAGTATATACCTACGACTCGTTGCCCATATTATCAGGGCTGGAATCATGCAAATCGGCGCGCTTTACATGGTGAAGTGTAGCACTGAAGGTGGCATTTTTGAAAAGGATAGACTCGTAATTGAAGTTTTTTCCGGACTCACATGTGATGTTTCCTGAATTTCGAATTCTTGGCTAAGCTTTATAGTTTTTACGAAAAAAGCTTCTAAATTTATACGAGGAAAAGCTTTTTTAACTTTTACGAGGAAAGCTTCGTAATTTTTATGAAAAAAGCTCGCATAAGTAATTTTGGCAGGAAAATCCGTGTAATTATAGAGCTTTTCTTGCAATAATTACAATTAAAGCTTTGCCAACAGTTCAAGTTTTCGTTAAATATTACGAAGATTTTCCCCAAAAAATTACCCGTTCTTGCAAACCGTCTGTTTTTTTTTTCATAACTTTTTATTTCTTCAGCCTGAGTAACAATGCTGTGCTTGTATCGCTTGCATCGAATGATTAAAACGATTATTATATACAAATGATTGAGGTGAGTGTCTGATCTACTCTGGTTAGCTGGAAAAATTAAAGTTATTGTTTGATGAGAATATTATTGAAACCAGATTTATCTTTGTCCTTGAAAACCACATGATTAACTGTATAATGTATGATAACTAAAGAATTTCTATGTCAATTAGTAGTTGGAGAATCAATAGAAGAATAGAACATACCCATGTGAACGGATTGTATCCCAGCTGGAATTCTTAAGGGGATATGATCATATATATACCAATAAATTTGAAATTACAAAAGGACCTACAAAAATAAAATTATAGTAATTAGTAAGTTTTAAATTATATATTATTAATATGTATATCATACCTGATAAATAAACCCAAGACCGAAGACTCTAAACCCTTTTTTTTTTTGTTAAGTTATGGCTATATTAAAATGTTTCCTTTGGCGACAACTGCAGCGTGAACCGTTCAACCGATTTTCATGATAAATCTGGGCTTAACTTGTAATTATTGTCGTTTAGGGCTGAAGATGAAAATTATTTAAGCAAATATTTTTACAAGTTCAAAAACTGCATAAATTCATGAAATTTAAGAAAGTTAAAAAGTAGTTTTAATGAACCTAGCTTTAATTGAAGAAACAATAAATTACTCGACCATATTTTGTCTGTCACTACATATTTTAGTAAGAACTTGAACTGTACCATACATATACATAGATATTTAATTAATTTAGTGATATCGTTTACGTAGAAGCTGCATAATAGGAATAAAATGCATTTTGTCTATGCGTACAATAGAAAATTGTCCATTATTAAAAACGTCAAAGGACATTAAATTTAAGTAAATTTTTATTACAAAGAAACTTGAGAAATTAAAGTATTTATTGTCTTATTTACATTGTTCAGTCATTTTAAATAAAATCTTTATGAACAGTGGATATTCTAATATGCAAGCGACATCGCAAGTGCCAGCGCCTTTGTAAGAATCAATCAAAAATCACCTCCACGTCGCAAACTGAAACGCAAGATTCTGTACATAATGTTATATATATATGCATCAAATTATACTTTATTACATATAATTATAGCCAAACGTTGTTCTCTACATAGCGTCCCGTTTCGCTCGATTCCGAACATGCGCTGTAGAACCTCCGAATGATTAACCCGTTATAACATTGAATACTATAGATACTCGATAGCCGATTATCCTGGAACTTGTAAGCCAATCGAGACTTTCCACAAATTCAGGGCTACTCTGAGCGCAGCACAGAGGATTTCCTGCTAAAATAAAATAAAATAAAATAAAATAAAACAGTGATTCAATGGATGTGCTACCGTATAACTTCCGTACCTTACAATTGAGTGGCATGTGGTTCGAGAACTCGAGATTTTTAGTCTTAAAGATGCTGTACAGGGGAGCACTGATGGCAGTGATCTTCCAGTTCACCCTGGGCGAGATGGTCCAGTTGACGAGGGCCAGCAGTAACCTCGACGAATTCGCGGATGTGCTGTTCGTCTGCTTCACCTTCGTCTCGCTCTGCGTGAAGATGTCGAACTTTATATTGAGGAAGTCGGCCATGCTACGGCTATTGGGCAACTTTCGCGCCGACATCTGCCAGCCCAAGTCACCGGAGGAGAGCGAGATTCTGCAGCGTTCCTCCAAAAGTGCGGCCAGGATTTTCCTGACGATCATGAGTGGATTCCAGTCGACTGGCTGGATGATGCTGCTCAGTCCGCTCGTCATTGGAGGCGAATCTCCTCTGCCGTTCATATCTTACCAGCCGTACGATGCTTCCCATGGTGTGGCCTATGTCATCACCTACGTCTTGCAGTTCATTGCTGGATCTTTTGGGATTCTCATCGACGTTACGATGGACACGATGGTTTACGGGTTCATTATTATGAGCACCGCTCAATTTGAGATAATCTGTCATAGGCTTACCAATTCCACGGCTGGTATTGGTGATTGCATCGAGCATCATGTACTTGTTCAAGATACTGTTGAGAAGATTCAGAATTTCTTTATTCCTATGATTGTTCCACTCTTCTGCTTTAGTCTTGTTACTCTCAGTACCAGCATTGTCCAAATGTCTCAGGTAACGAATTTATGTCACTTCTAAAATAATCTGGTTTAAGTTACTTTTTTTCTGAAAAATATACATTAGTAAGAGAATCGTATAAAAAATATATTATTTATGATGAATAATTAAAATGAGTTTAGACTATTGCATTGATTTTAATGACTTTAATGTTACAGAAGCAAATAGCTAGTGTCGAGTTCTGGTCCATGGCTTTATACCTCATGTGCATGCTTTGCCAAGTATTTCTTTATTGTTGGTTTGGAAATGAATTAGAGTTGAAGGTAAGAAAAAACGAGCAGACATTATGCTCATGTCAGACCTCATAACGTTTTCCTTTTTCAAATTTTCAAGTTTTAGTAATTTTTAATAGAATATTAAACAATATTTTATGTTTCTGTGACTAAATTAACAGTAAGTAGTAATATATAATAATCTAGTAAAACTTACTGTTCTCTTAGTAAAAGTTACTAAAACATATCGCTCGGTGTAGAATTTTAAATTATTTAAGATTAATTTTCTCTGGTTAGAGTGAGGCAGTGATCGAAGCCATTTACTCGAGCAATTGGGTGGAATTCACAACTCGAGAAAGGAGAAGCCTTTGGTTCATTATGCTGCGAACGCAGCGTCTCTCGAATATTTCCTTCCACGGACAGTGCGGATTATCTTTGAATACATTTATATGGGTATGAATTATTTATTGCTATTTTAAAAAATTACGAAAATATTTAAAAAATTGAATAAAACATGAATCTATGATAGAAATCATTTCAAAACATAAAGTTACGAAAGTAAATTATAAATTGCAGATAGTTAAAACTTCATACGCAGCTTTTAATCTATTGCAGCAAGCGTCAGCTTGAAGACTGCACAAGGAGTAAAATGCTTAGTTTTCGCATTACACTCTCCTTATCGCACGTAGACATTATAAGAATAGTTTATACTATTTTAAAGCAATGCTTGTCGTAAGTAACAACAACTTTGATAGTAATGGTGCCTATGGATTTCTAAATTACAATTGCTATTGTTATTATCATTATTCTTCTTCTTCTTCTTCTTCTTCTTCTTCTTCTTCTTCTTCTTCTTCTTATTATTATTATATTGTACCTTGAAAAAACTTTGAGTAATTTTTTTGAACAATTTCGTACACTTATTTTGTAATAAATTTGACACTTTTAAAAGTGAGAATAACGTTTAAAAATTAATTTTTTTATTCTCCTCTTAAACCATTCCTAAAATGAAGATTCTCACAAATACTGTTGATTTGGTAAGGCTGTTTTTGGTTTACTACGTGAAATGCTTGCTTTGAAGAATTTGTCCTCTTACAGTTAAAAAATATAATACAGTTCTCTTTAGTTTCTGGAATCTCTGACTCTAAAATTTTTATGAAATTCACTTTTTTATACTGTAACATAACACTTTATATTAGTGACGTACTAAGGGCATTATTGAATAAACGTATTTAGTTATTAACTTGACAGGTTAATGGATTACAACAGTGTATTAAATATAATTTTCTCAACATTTCTCATATAAATATTAAATAAAAAACAATAAATATTTAACTAAAGATTCAATAAGTATTCAACAATTAAGTTCCGAATTCCCACTAGTAACATTTTTGTTAATCTATTTTACTATACAGAGGTGTTCCTTCTCACGTGAAGTACAGAAATTGACTTCAGCTACAAAGTGACGTTGCTTCACTACTTGTTGTTGAAATATTTAGATACTCTTGGATATTCAAGGCTTGCGGCTATTATTCGTAATGATCTCGAGACCGGCAATAATTAATATGCGTTAATGCGAGTTTCGCGAGGCTCACCCTTATGCGCCTATAGGAACATACCAATCCAAACTCTCGACAAAATAATTACACAATGGACATCTTACCTTTACCTTTCTGTATGCTCAGTTTCCTGGGGCTGTGGATCGATGACTCTCATAACTTCGTCTTCCTACGACGATGTTGGGGGATGTTACTAAAAATCATAATTTTTTATTTCACCTTTACCGAGGTAACCGAACAGTTTACATTGACAATGTAAATGATTAATATTATAAAAAACATAACACTAAAAAATTTACAATTAAATATTCTATGGAGGCGATAGAGTTTTACCGGCTGAGGAACAACGTGGAGGAGCTCGTAGATGTTATGTTTCTGACAATCACTTACGTAATATTGTGCGTGAAACTCGTCAACTTCTCGTTGAAGAGTATGAGCCTGTCAGAACTCCTGACACTTTACAGAGCGAATGAGTGCCAACCGAAGTCGCAGGACGAGAAAGTGATCGTTCAATTTTACCTGGAAAAAGCGATGTACGTCTTCAGAAACATGATGAGCTTGTGCCAGGCCACTGGAGTCTTCTTCTGCATGCTGCCCTTCGTGACCCTAAAGCCCGAAGACTACGAGTTGCCTTTCAAAACCTACCAGTTTTACGACGACAGCAATACCCTGGGCTTCTCAATTACTTACGCCATTCAGTCCATGGCTTTGATATTTGGGATCTTCATAAACGTCTCGATGGACACGATGACCTATGGCTTCATCATTTTAGCCACGGGGCAGTTTGAACTAGTAGGCCACAGAATCACACGATCCGCAGTGGAGGCCGATGTGGTATTGATAAAGCAATGCATCGCTCATCATATTCACGTGAACGAAATGGTGCGAAAAGTGCAGAGCGTTTTTATAACTGTCATCGCGCCACTTTTTTTCTTTAGCCTGCTAACTTTGTGCGCTAGTATCTTTCAAATGTCACAGGTAAAGTAACTTAATATATATTTGAGATTAATATATATTTTCACGATTATTATTACAATCTCTTCATTTTGTTTTTGACTCCAGAACGAGATAATAAGCCTGGAATTTTTAGGATTCGCCATGTACTTATCCTGCATGCTTTGTCAAGTATTTCTTTACTGTTGGTTTGGAAACGAACTAAAACTGAAGGTGTTTAGTGGAAAAAGTAATTTCATCTTTACGTCGTATTAATAATACTCATAATAATAATTGTATTTCCATCAGAGTGAAGCTATTGTCGATCAAGTTTATAAAAGTAACTGGATTTCGCTGAGCGAGCAGCAAAAAAAGATGTTGCAACTACTAATGATATCTTCCGAAAGGGGTTTCACCATCTCTTTGAATGGCCAGTGTCCCTTATCTTTGAGTACATTCGTACAGGTGATCGCTAAGCAAATATTTTTTATAAGAATTTTTGCAGACTCGAACAGCAGAATTATGGTCTCGGAGTAAATAAAGAAATGTTTTAAAAAAATGTTTAACTAAATCCTGCTGAATTAAAAATATCATTAATTCACCTCGAGACAGTAATTGACCGTTCGAAGCGAAATAATTGAGGATTGAAGTTGCTTCTAATTTCTAAATGCAATTCTTTTTTAGATTATGAAAGCTTCCTACTCCGCTTTTAGTTTACTGCAACAGGCTTCGGACGAATAGGTAGCTGAAAGTAAATGAAAATAAAATGAAGTGTAAAAATTGTTATAATTGAATATAATATTCATTATTTTAATTAATGTTGAACTTTTGCCATTGCTTATGTTATCACAAGCGTGAGGGCCACTATTGTACGAAGAAATTTGCTAATGATAAATAATTTTCCTAGAAAAAGTGCGCCTATATTAATAGATCCCCGTAATATACATTGCTCAATAGAATCACGATATCGCTTGTCCGCTTTTCGACTATATTATCACTTCGAAAATTCGAAATTTACTTTTCCACAGATGTAGGCTAAATAGCTAGATAGAAATAATAGCTGTAATTAAGTATAACCGTTTAATTCTTTTTAACTTGTAAAATTGATTTGAACTTTTGCGTTGGATAATACTGTCAAACTATCGAGTTTAAGAGATTCCAAATAAAGATGACGTATTTTACAATCATAATCGCTACTCATTCATTGAGGCAGAGAGCAAGTAATTTTACGAGTGTGTTTTTCTTTTTCATCCTCATGTAAATTTCTGGTAGAAAATTTGATTTCTTTCTAGAAACAACAACTGTTAAACCAGTAAATAAAAGAACTCAAGAAATACATCATATTTCGGAGTTTATAAATGAGAAAAAAGCGGGACAGACAGATTGAATTCTCCTTTACAAGCAACAACCAGCAAAAATATCAGTAAATGCAAGGTTAAACGCAAAATTATTGAGCTTATGGATCAGAAGCATAAAAAAGTGAGTAGGATGAAGGTGCTAATGAGAAAACATTAAGACAAAGTTTCAAAATTATTGTTTGAAATCCAAAGTAGAAATTCATGGAACAAAAAAAAAAATCTTGCAGACACCCCTTTTTGCTTTAGTGAAAATATAAGGCACTTCTTTACAACGGTCGTGCCTAAAAGCAGCGATTCAATGGATGTGTTACTGTACAAAGTTCCGTACCTTGTAATTGAGCAGTATGAGATTCGGTTGCTCCAGTTTTACAGATGCTGTATAGTAAAGCACTCATGGCAGAGATCTTTCAGTTCATCCTGGGTGAGATGGTCCAGGCGGATGTGCTGTTCGTCTGGGTGAAGTCACCGGAGGAGAGTGAGATTCTGCAGCGTTCCTCGAAAAGGATTTTTCTTGATGATCATGAGTGGATTCCAGTCCGCTGGCTGGATGACGCTGCTCAGCCCGCTCTTCATTGGAGGTGAATCTGCTACGATGCTTCCCATGGGATGTATAGACATGGGATCACCAGGTCTTTTGGGAACCTCATCAACGTTACGATGAACACGATGGTCTACTACTGATTCATTATTAGGAACACCTGTCAATTTGAGATAGTCTGTCATCAGATATGCATATACAATTCTGTTATTCAATATGAAGTACAGAATTTGTTTAAAAATAATTTTCTGCTTACATAGTTAATTCGGATAATGACGCTTGTTGACTTTTCTTTTTTCTTTTTCTCCTCTTTCAATAGTGGATGATTGTTGATGAGAAAACATTATTTATATCCTAGACAAAATGAACGCTAAATAAATTGCCGCAATTAAATAAGAAATGAAAGATTGAAATTACAATAGATAAGTATCTGTATACGTATTTACCGTGCAATAAAACTCGGGAAATTTAAGTGCTTTTTGCAAATTCACAATGCAATTTGTAAGGCTATAATGAGAGTTTCACGTGCATCAGTGCTTCAATGAAATGCACAACGACACCCCGACGCACCAAAGTAACGTAGGGACATTTTAACTATGCATAAATCTCGTTTAATAATTATCTGCGAGGCATCGCATTTCACTTCTTCCCGCAACTGCTTTAAACGGTCCTACTGAATATTTCATAGCAATATTGAACGTTTCTGCAACAGCCGCTTAGTATAATGGAGAATGCCTGCAGTCTGCTGGCATTACACTTACACTCCTTTATTGAATTTGACGAGTTTAAGCCAAGTGCTGCTGAAATTTTTTCTTCATGTGAAATAGTAATAAAAGTAAGAAAAAAACGCTTAATGGATGTTTTACCGTACAATTTCCGTACGTGTCAGTTATGTGGCATTTGGTATGAGAGTGGCAAATGTTGCTTCATCAAGAAACTGTACAGACTGTCAGTACTGATGGTCATCATTCAGTTCACCTTGGGTCAGTTAATCGAGCTGGCGAGGATTCGAGGTACCTTGGACGAGTTCACTGACGTGTTGTTCGTAAGTCTCACCTTCGCCGCGCTATGTCTGAAGGTGCTGAATTTCATATCTAGAAGATCGGAGATGCTGAATCTGTTGTATGACTTTCGCACTGATGCCTGCCTGCCGAGATTATCGGAAGAGAAAATAATAGTTGAGCGGTGCTCAAAAAACGCCGCCAGGATCTTCCTGGCTGTTATGAGCCTGTCGCAGTCGACCGGCCTGGTGCTTCTGGTCATCCCGTTTCTGAGTGCCGAGGATGCGAAGAACAGTCTACCGTTTAAATGCTACCAGCCCTATGATACTTCCAGAGGAGTGGGATTCTGGTGCGCCTATGTGCTGCAAATCCTCGCAGCGGTCTACGGCGTTCTTCTCAATGTGTCGATGGATACGATGGTGTACGGCTTTATTATTATGAGCATCGCACAGTTTGAGATAATCTGCGATAGGCTCGCTAATTCGACGATCGATATTGGCGATTGCATCAAGCATCACGTGCTCGTTCAAGATATCGTTTATAAGATTCAGCAGTTCTTCATTCGCGTGATTGTTCCGCTGTTTTTCTTCAGCCTCGTCACGTTGTGCACCAGCATTTTTCAAATGTCGCAGGTAATAATATATTTTATAATCTGAAACAACGATAAAATCTATTATTATCTTTCTAGCAGAATAAAAGAGTATCAGAAAATAAAAAGGAAATACATCAAACTGACAGAACCGAGTTTTTGTTCGTTTATTTTGTTTGACTTTGATTAATTGTATTGTCTATTATCGAATTTTCAGAAAAAAGTGGCAAGCTTAGAGTTTCTATCCCTTATTATGTACTTGGCATGTATGCTTTTTCAAGTGTTTCTTTACTGCTGGTTCGGAAATGAATTGGAGCTAAAGGTAAAAAAGTGACTTATTTTGAATTTAATGACTTTTTTTTGAGTTCTATTTTTTTTTTCAGAGTAAGGCAGTTATGAATGCGATTTACATGAGTAACTGGGTGGATTTCACGAGTCGAGAGAAGAAAAACATTTGGTTCATTATGTTGAGTGCTCGACGCGGTTCAAATATATCATTCCACGGTCAGTGCGGACTATCTTTGGGCACATTTCTGTGGGTACGTGTAGCATAATCATCTTCAAATTGTTAACTTAGTAGTTTTTGTAGTTGTTATATGGCAATCATATTTATATGGTATTTGCAGATTGTCAAAACTTCGTACGCTGCTTTCAATTTGCTGCAACAAGCATCAGTTTGAAGTTTTTAAAAAGTGAAAGCCCTAATCAAAGTTTTTGTTGATTGTATTTTCTAACAAAAAGATTATTATAAAAAAGAATCGTTGCTTACTAAGTTCTATTTGATTGAATTTCTTTATAGTATTGACTTATTAATAACGTTTATAAATTATTTTTTTTTTATTCTTCTCTTAAATCATTCGTTTAGACTATTCTTAAAAGAAAGATGTATTTTTAACTATTCTATATATTGCCATTTTTACCGAAAAAATTACCTTTATGTGATTATTTGGTGCAGTTCTCTTTAGTTGCTAGAATTTCTGACTCTACAATTTTTATAAAATTCGTTTTTTTATACTTTCACATAAAGCGATGTACTAAGCGCAATATTAAATAAATGCATTAGTTATCGAATTGACAAGGTTATTTTAGGTATAACCTATTTTTAGGTTAATTTTTTGTTTAAGTATTTTACTATGCAGAGGTGTTCCTTCTCACCTAAAGTACAGAAATTGACTTAGGCTTCAAAGTTGGGTTGCTTCACAACTTGCAGTTGAAATATTTAGATACCCTTGGATATTCATGGCATGAGGCTATTATTCGTAATGGTCTCGAGTCTGGCAATAATTAATATGCGTCAATCCGAGTTTCGCGAGGTTCACGCTTATGCACGTATAGGAACATATCCAGTCAAACTCTCGACAAAATTATTATACAATGGACATCTTACCCTTACCCTTCCGTACGCTCAGTTTCCTGGGGCTGTGGATCGATGATTCTGATAGCTTTGTCTTCCTACGACGATGTTGGGGGACGTTACTAAGAACCATTATTTTTTATTTCACCTTTACCGAGGTAACCGAACAGTTTACATTGACAATGCAAATGATTAATATTATCAAAAACTTAACACTCAAAAATTTACAATTGAACAATCTGTGGAGACGGTTGAGTTCTACCGTCTAAGGAACAACGTGGAGGAGCTCGTAGATGTCATGTTTCTGACAATCACTTACGTAATGCTGTGCGTGAAGCTCGTCAATTTTTCATTGAAGAGCGTGAACCTGTCGAAACTCCTGCAGCTTTACAGAGCAAATGAGTGTCAGCCAAAGTCGCCGGATGAGGAAGTAATCGTTCAATTTTATATGGACAAAGCGATGAACATCTTTAGAAACATACTGGTCTTGTCGCAGGCCACTGGAGTCTTCTTCTGCATGCTGCCCTTCGTGACCTTAAAGCCCGAAGACTACGAGTTGCCTTTCAAAACCTACCAGTTTTACGACGACAGCAATACCCTGGGCTTCTCCGTTACTTACGCCATTCAGTCTATGGCTCTGATATTTGGAATCTTCATGAATGTCTCGATGGATACGATGACCTATGGCTTCATCATTTTGGCCACGGGACAGTTTGAATTAGTGGGCCACAGAATCACGCGATCCGCATTGGCGGCCGATGTGGTATTGATAAAGCAATGCATCGCTCATCATATTCACGTGAACGAAATGGTGCGAAAAGTGCAGAGCGTTTTTATAACTGTCATCGCGCCACTTTTTTTCTTTAGCCTGCTAACTTTGTGCGCTAGTATCTTTCAAATGTCACAGGTAAAGTAACTTAATATATATTTGAGATTAATATATATTTTCACGATTATTATTACAATCTCTTCATTTTGTTTTTGACTCCAGAACGAGATAATAAGCCTGGAATTTTTCGGATTCGCCATGTACTTATCCTGCATGCTTTGTCAAGTATTTCTTTACTGTTGGTATGGAAACGAACTTAAACTAAAGGTGTTTAGTGGAAAAAGTAATTTCAGTTTTACGTAGTACTATAATAATAACTGTGTTTTCATCAGAGTGAAGGTATTGTCGATCAAGTTTATAAAAGTAACTGGATTTCGCTGAGCGAGCAGCAGAAAAAGTTGTTGCATCTATTAATGATATCTTCCGAAAGGGGTTTCACCATATCTTTGAATGGCCAGTGTCCCTTATCTTTGAGTACATTCGTACAGGTGATCGCTAAGCAAATATTTTTTATAAGATTTTTTGCAGACTCGAACAGCAAAATTATTGTCTCGGAGTAAATAAAGAAATGTATAAAAAAAATGTTTAACTAAATTCTGCTGAATTAAAAATATCACTAATTTACCTCGAGACAGTAACTGACCGTTCGAAGCGAAATAATTGTGGATTGAAGTTGAATTTCTAAATGCAATTCTTTTTTAGATTATGAAAGCTTCCTACTCTGCTTTTAGTTTACTGCAACAGGCTTCGGACGAATAGGTAGCTGAAAGTAAATGAAAATAAAATTAAGTGTAATAATTTTTACGGATTATTTTAATAAATGTTGAACTTTTGCCATTGCTTTTATTGTATGAATAAATTTCCTAATGATAAATAATTTTTCTATAAATAAGTGCGTCTATTTTAAGGGATAATATAAATTACTCGAAGCCGATTTAGAAGGGAATCAAAGGGAATAACAACATTTAGTATGCAAAGTGTTGCGGAGTCGGAAATCCCGTCATCGCTTGTCCGCTTCACAACTAATTGCGCAATTATAGAGAACGCATATGTCATCGTTTCGAAAATACGAAATCTACGTCCCCACAGATAAAGGGAACATTTCTCCTGTACGCTAACTATAGAAATAATAGCTGTTATTATCTACAGTCGCAATTTTGATATTTTTCAATTAGCATCTCGTAATACTGATTTAGCTTACTGTAATGGATTTATAAGTCATTAGATATATTTTATAATCATGTAATTGGTGCATGTAATTAGTGCACAATGATCCGTTAAAAAAATTATAGTGGCCTTTTTGTACGAAAGTTAGAAAAAAATAATTGTTTAGTTACGTGTTCTTAATTGTATTAATAATTATAACAACCTTTCTAATGCGATGATATATTTAATTTAATTTGATTAAATTAAAAAGTTTAACTTTTAATCAAAATAGTTGCAGCTGTCATAATTTTTAGCTTTGATTTACATCACGTACAAGATTTTTCAAACATTTTTTAAGTAACCTTTTAATTGTTTTTTTTTTTTGTCTTGTAAAATTGATTTAGACTTTTGCATTGGATTATACTGTCAATCTATGGAGTTTATGAGATTCCAAATAAAGCTGACGTGTTTCGCAATCATAATCGATAGGCATTGACTGAGTCAGAAAGCAAGTGACCTTACGAGTGTGATTTTCTTTTTCATCGTCATGTTCGTAGTTTTACTTTACATTGTTATTTTAAGCAATATTTTCATCGGAAACTTCATATCCGCAAGTAATTCATTTTTATTAAATTTCAGATAGATCTTATGAGAAATATAAGAAATTTGAATTCATTCAATTAAACAATTCATAAGTTCCTCATCAAATTTACTTATATACAAAGTTAGGTTCAATTTTCAGAAATAGGACCACAGAGACAGTTACTTTGAACAATATTGAATACATCTTTTACGATTTAGAAGTGAGTTGGGATGAAGCAAGAATGTTTTGTTTAGGATTTGAGTCCGAACTTGCAGTTTTGGATACTGAAGAAAAAGCAGCTTTCATCTCTGGGCATATAGCAGCCAGTGACTTTGGTGATTTATTTCATAAATATTCATTATTTTTGTATGAATAAATTAATACTTTTTAAGTAGTTAAAAAATAATAATTTATATTTCGACTATTGCAGTTGATGAAGAATTTTGGGTCGGTTCTAAAATGAATCCTCAACGTCACTGGGTTTGGGCGGCAACTGATACAAAAGTAGCATTCGATTACATAGTTGAGGAAACGATTGGAGTATTTGCTCATTCAAATGTTGACTCAGGCAACGACATTTTTTGTTTAACAGTTTTTCGCAGAAATCACTACATTCCTATTTTTACTCCGACTCGTTGTTTGCAGACCAGACGATTTATTTGCCAAAAAAGTGAGCTACTGTTATTATTAAAATAAAATAATTTTAGAATAATATTTATTATTAAATTATGCATTTTCCAGATAAATTTCTACAAGAAGAAACTATGATAAACGCATTTTCAACAAGAATAGAAAATAATTACTTTTTATTCTTTTTATCGAAAGTTACTTGGTTTGAGGCTGTCGCACAGTGTCGAATTAGGGGATTTCAATTAGCTGAAATTCAGAGGGCAAGTGAAGCTAGGATCATAGGAATAAAAATGTTGAAATTAAGGCCAAGTAATTAATTTTATTTTATTGAGCATTAAAATTTAAAAATAAACCTTTTTTATTTTTAAAGGATCCGTGGAGAGTGCTTGGATCGGTGGTCACTTGCAGGATCGAATGTGGAAGTGGCTACCTTCAGGAAACAATATAATTAAAAACGAATTATGGGACGAAAAGTATATGATTGCTGGGAGCTGTTTGCTATTGGATAGACATACTTTTAATTTGCCGACTTACTTAAGCAATAAATGCGATAGAAAACGTAATTTCTTATGTCAAGGCCGTAAGGAAAATAAGCTGTTAATTTTGTAAATTATCATTTTTTATGAACAGTTCAGTGATTAGTTTACTTCATAGGCACAAAAGATCAGGATATTGATCCAGTATTGGTAATTGTTGATTCGTGGAAATATTGGATTCATTTTCAACAACTTGACTGGTATGAAGCAAACGGAGCTTGCACCGCCCTAAATGCTAGCCTCGTCTCTTTCGAATCTCCTACGACAATGAAACACGTGACAAACATACTACGAAATAACAGAAAAGGTGAGAAATATTCAACTACCACAGAAATTTATAATTTATGTAATAAAATTTATGGAAAATTTCAATTGATAATCGTAGATTCTAATCATAGAATTGCGTCATATCTGGATTGGAGGACGAGTAACCAATGAGCATGATAATTTTAATGAAACAGTATGGCAATGGGAACATTCTGGAGATAAATTTCTACGGGAAAATATTTCTTGGTGTAATGAAAATGATTCTCGTATCTGCCAAAATACCGGCGACTGTTTGAATATGGATATTGAAGATTACTATGCTCCGATCGTCTATGGTCTTGATTGTAATATCAAACAGGCATACATATGTCAAGAGAGTAAGTAAAAAACGATGATTTTTGGATTACTCTAGTTATATTGACTACATGCAATTTTTTTTGTAAATTGTAGCATCAGAAGTAAGGAATAAAACTTCAGAAGCTTTGTTTGCATCAAGAGAAAATAGATCAGATAATATCGAAAGATCAGCATCAGATGCAAAGACTTTGAGTCATTCAGAAAATATGACGTTATCACCTGACTCTACAAGTTCAGACAAAGACTCTTTAACAAATGGTTCTGTAATTAATTTTTCAAAAAATACTAAATCATCTGTACCAATTGATAAAGCTTATACTGCAAATAATACAACATTGACTGACATAAGTTTGCCGAAAAAATCATTAGTGAACGTAGCAAATGGATCAAAAGCTCCTGAATTTTTACCATTTGACGATGATTCAAGCTTGGTCAATGACACAATATTATCCACGAAAGAGTCAGTAGATCAGCAATCACTGAACAGTACGGTGAGGCATAAATTAGACAATACTTCAGCGAGTATTCCAAGTAAGCTAAACGATGACGATTTCAAAATTTCTGTCAGAAATTTTGATTTCGATTCCGTTTTAGAAGCAACAACTGTTAAACCAGTAAACAAAAGAATTCAAGAGATTCATGATATTATAGAGCTTATGAATGAGAAAAAAAGCGGGACCGATAAATTGAATTCTTCTGTACAAGCCACAACCACAAAATCAGTAAACACAAGGTTAAAAGAAATTCTTGAGATTATTGAGCTTATGGATCAGAAACATAAAAAAAGTGCGTTAGATGAAGGTGCTAACGAGAAAAGATTAAGACAGGGTTTGTCAAAAATTGTTGAGGCAAGTTTCGCTGAAAATTTAAAAAATAAGTATCCAGTGTCTGACACGCGGTTGAAGAAATCCAGCGCTCCAATATCGAATCTGGATGAAGACAGATTCACACGTAGTTTCGGCAGCGGTTTCTTTGCTGCTGAATCAATGCCGATTTGGCATGAAAGAAATAAAGGACCTTCGTACGGTAGATTGGAAAATAAGCAAATAAAAGATTCTAGATACCTCAGGATGGAACGAAGATTAAGTAATAAAAACGATCCACCGCAATTACAAAGAAACAGTTATTTAACCAAGGACACGATACAACCGATACATGATGCCAAAAAAAGCTCAAACCCGAATTTGAATGGCTTAATGCATGCTTTTAAGAATAATTTCAATGAAAAATAATTAGGATTACTTTCAACAGCAACGCGCAATTTATCGAGCAGAGCTGCAAGTAATATTAAGAGTCCGTGGAATGCATTACTAAGTTTAATAAAAAGCTGATTGGATTCGACGTCAAAGAAATACCATTTCAGTAAATGGATTAAGCGATTCTCTGCGTTATTTTGAGAAGTATTTTCTCATTGTCTTATAAAAGAGCTTTAGGTTTTTATTATACTACGAATTTTATGATAATTCTCTGAAATTATTATACTTTTGCTTTTATATTTTAAAAAAGCACCAGAGCATTAACTTGAAAATGTTGAAGTATATAATAAAAATTATTGTTTCATTGAGAGAATTTTCGCGAAGAAATTACGCTGAAGCTTCTAATAAAATTTATGAGAAAAAACGATTTGCAAACGTGGAAATTTTTACGGGAAAATCAATGTAATTTTTATTTGAACATTGGACCTTTGCCGAAGCTTAGTAAATTATAAGGCTTTTCCGACAGTCCAAGTGTCAGGCAAAAATTACAGGGATTCTTTCTTACAATTAGTAATATCCAGTGCTTACGAACCGTTCTTCGATTAAGTTTTTTCACGAGATAATTCTCTCAGTGTAAAGAAAAATAATTTTAGCGTCCTAATTCATTTTATCAACCTACCAAATTCCACTCAATCAAATTGAGGCCTGATCGTTCAACTTCATTTTACTTCATAGTAACATCGACAGCTAACAAACTACTGACAACTTTCATCGATGTAAAAGCTTATTTGTGACCTATACATAGATACTCATTACGAAGTTTAGTATGCAGAGAGACTATCGTCTACTCGATCCCTCATTGTCTGCTGTAACATGCAATTTATGAATATTCAATTTGTCAAAGACAAGCAGACAGGTTTCCTCCTACTGTGCTCAAACTCGATAATAATTCTAAAATGAACGTGCTGCCCGTGAACTTCAAAATCCTCCGTATCCTGGGGCTCTGGTATGAGGAGCCGCAACAACTGCGGCCCCTCAAACTGTTCCACCAGAGCCTGGTATGCGTCATAATTC
The DNA here is from genome assembly GCA_035582955.1 of Sycophila texana. Taxonomy (NCBI): domain Eukaryota; kingdom Metazoa; phylum Arthropoda; class Insecta; order Hymenoptera; family Eurytomidae; genus Sycophila; species Sycophila texana. The sequence continues at coordinate 47,956 of JAWWEN010052894.1, read as the reverse complement.
TCAACTTTACCTTTCTTCAACTGGTGACACTGGTCTTGATGCGCAACGCGGGGGTGGAGGTGTTGACCGCGTGCCTCTTCATGTCGCTCAGTTATGTATCAGTCTCGTATAAGCTGGTGCGCTTCATCGTCGATCGACCGGCTCTGGTCAGCATCCTGAATAAGTTACGTCTCGAGATTTGCCAGCCGCAAAATCCTGATGAGTTGGCGATTGTTCGTCGCTATCAGAATCAGAGCTTCCGGCTGTACCTAGTGCGGATGATCACCACGTTCACGAGCGGCTTTACCTTCTTGTTCCAGTCTGTTATCGTCGGAGAGAAGAAACTGCCATTCAACGCATATGAGATGTTCGACATCAGTGAGGATAACTTTGCCATTGCTTACATTTTTCAGTTCATCACGGTGGTCATCACTATTAGCGTCGACGTAGTTCTCGACTGCACGGCCTGTGCCTTTATCATCCTTATCGGCAGCCAACTGGAATTGCTCTGCAACAGGCTTGTGACAACTGGTGAGAGAAAATGTAATTATTATGTCTTGCATCACAATATCATCTTATTAGTCGCTAAAGAAGTCCAAGCGATTTTTATTTACACTATTTTACCTGCGTTTTTCTGTGGACTGGTCACCCTTTGTAGCAGTATTTTTCAACTAGCTCAGGTATAAACCATTTTCTTCTGTATGATGTTTCAAGAGTTCTCTTGGACCATCATTGTATTCTTTTTTTCAGTCGAAAGATACGTTGGCTGATTTCGTTGGCTTCTGTCTGTATGTCGGTTTCCTGTTGAATCAATTGTACTACTTCTGCTGGTGCGGCAATGAGCTTCAATTTAAGGTATAACATAACTCATAACCCAGCAATTCTGATTTTGATCATTGCGAACCGAAATGCGATTTTAATTAATAGGGAACTAGCATAAAGCAGTATGAAAAATTCCATTAACTACGTCCGATAGTATATTGAAAAATAATTGATACGCACTTTATCTTCTTGCAATTTAATATTTATTAACCAAGATACAGTGCTTCGAATAACTCACGGTGACGTCACAACCTCGTATATTTTCTACTGGTACTATACCTATATACTCTGAGGTTATGATGTCATCGCAACGGGCCTAAATTGGACTTTTTCCCTAATGATAGTTCCCTATTGACATCATGTTTCTGTACTTCTAAACTTCTTCAGAATGAACATCTGATCAATGATATATTTCGAAGCGACTGGACGTCATTAAGCTCATGCGAAAGGAAAAATTATTGGTTCATGATGCTCATGGGACAGAAAGATTTAGTGTTTTCATACCATGGTCAATGTGCTCTGAATATGGCAACCTATATTTGGGTAAAATAAAAAATTAATTAATTTACGTGACATATTAAAAGCACTGTTCTATTTTAACTGCAAAGCAAGTTTTGTGCATTATTTTAGAATCTGTTCAAAACAGCACTTGTTAGTTAGTCATCTTATTTTATTAATGAATAAAGACCAAGAGAGTTTTCTTGATTTTTAATCATAATTTTTGCAACATTAACGAAGTAAAGTACAACTGTCGCCGGAAAATGTCCTTATTCTTATGTTTTATTAACATATTTTAAATTGTTTACATTTTTCCTTTCAGTTGATAAAAACAGCATACGGGGCTTATAATCTTTTACAGCAGGTTTCTGGTGAAGATTCCTAAAAGAGAATAAACGACGAGTAATCTAGTAATTTATGTTATATACGTTATGTTAAACAAATTACAAATTTTATAAACTGTAAAATAATATTAAAAATGACTTATACTGTTGAGCAAGACTTATTCCTTCAAGTGATTTTGCTACATCGTCAATGTACACCAGTAGGCTCCAATGAATAAATAAAATAAAATAAAATAAAGAGAACGGAGCAAACGAAAATAAAATAAAATACAGAAATTCTTATATCGATTATCTTATAATAAGAATGGAACTGTCCTCATTAAATATGAACGCAGAACCTGTAGAATAATAATTTTCCTCTGTGATAGCGTGTCTATTTTAGGGTATGACAATTGCTTGAAACTCGCGAAGTATATCGAAGCCATTTACAGAATTTAGTATGCATATAGAGCCCCGCCTGTGTAAATCCGGACATCGCTCGTGCACCGTTCGGTTTTCGAGTAATTGCGCAATTACGGAGAACCGCTGATGTGGCCGTTTCGAAAATACGAGATCTACATCCTCATAAATAGAGAGAAAGTGTATTGCGTATGCTACTGCTGAAATAATATGTCATTACTTCTATAGGTTCTCCAACTTAGATCCCCCACGGATATTGTATTTTTGATATTTTTCATATTTTTGAGATTGTTGATATTTTTTGATGTTTTTGATATTTTTGAGATTGTTATTATTTTTTGATATTTTTTATATTTTTAGGATTATAAATAATATTGAGGAAGCTACGTGCTAATGTATATTTTATTACAGCGATTTTTTATGCATTGAAGCTGCGAAGGACGGTGAAAAAACTGACTGAACTTGTGACCATCTAGAAAATATTTTAAAATATCAATTGATAATCCCTACCATTTTAGTTTAAAAAAATTTGTTTCATACTGATCCAAAAGATTCCATTGATAGATCGATGTACCCTGCTGCTCTCATCTGCATCGGTCTCTGGGCCGTCAAGATCATGATCAGCAACATTTTGTTAGCCTTATTATCGTATTGTGTATGTTGCATTGCTGCAAAGTATGCCGCACATCCAATAGCTTCACTCTTTAAAAAAATTTATCAACATACAACTGTATCGTGTACAGAACAATTCATTTTACAATTCTTACTTCAGTTAAAATATGTTCTGGACCCCATTGAATGATAAACAGCTGCATAATATTTAAGTTCAGTAAGAATATGTATTTATATATGTATCCGCTGTTCTGTTGTAAAAAATTGCATTTCGTATATTTTTTATATTCATAAGTAAAAGAAACAAAATATTAAACTCACCTCTAGTAGACTTATCGCGATGAGTGCCAGATTATAAACGCTGCACACAAGTACAATCATGAATATACTTCGCATGAAATCTTGGATTTCTTTGCAAAAACTGGAAACGGATATATACAGTTTCTAATTTGAGGTATGTAATTATTCACAGATATTTACCTTAAAATATTCATATGGAACTTAACACAATTCAGTACATCTTCTAGTAATAGTTTGTCGTTTTTTGCTGAACTTATCTCCAGATGTGACATCGACAATAGTCTGTTCTGTAGAACCCTCATAAAACCACAGGCCATCATCATTAGATAAAGACCACATGTTTCGATTCCTGGTAACATCAGAGCTATGCTATAGGAAATTAAGCTTTGGAAAATTACAACAAGTGTGTAGGCAGGATCTTCTTGAACGTCGACGTAAAACCTTGAATGGTAAATGACTTAGTCGACTGATTAATCATAAAAAAATGTTATTATTTATTGTTATTTAAAAATATTTAAACTCACTTCAAAGGTAAAAGTCTTCTCGCAGTACCATTCACTGTGTCAGGTGGTAATTTGACCATGAGGGATGTGGCAATGAATAAAGTAGTTACCGCAATCGTGTTGTACAAGAAGAATATTCGGTAATAATACGCTTTCTTTTCGAATTCTCGAACCGTGCTGCCCTCCTCCACCTTAAATTGTGTTTCCAAAATAACTGAAGATATCTCATAATAGTTAGGGGATAGTAATATCAAAAATTGATTTGTCTGGGATATTTTGACTATTAAATAATATTAGAAGCTGCTTTTTATTGTGTTATAAATTTATCCTTGCTGGAATCTTTAATATCTTTCAATTAAAAAATCGATTTAAGCAAATATTAAGTCAATATTAAATTTATTTTCGTCATTTTGAACAGCTTTAGTCACAAAACATTGACTGAACTTATTTCTGAATTAATCAAAAACTATGCTTTTGCCAATTAGTTGTCTAGTTTTCTTTTTTTTTCTTTTTTTTAAAAAACAATGATTTTAGCTTATCTAGATATTGTCTTCAAAATCAAATTTCTCGAAAAATAAAAATTGACATTGTCTCGAGCTTTTTGACTGAATAATATTAAAACCGCTTTTTATTATTTTAAAAATGCTTGAATCTTTAATATCATTTCCTTGAGTCAAGATCAAATTATAAATAAGTGAAAATTATAAGATTACCTTAAGATATTGCCACAGATCCTTGCATGTATCGATCAGTCTAGCAAAATATTGGCGTCTCACATACATAATTAAATACCTGAGGCAATTGCTTTGAACCATTGTAAGTTCACAGATGTAGTCGATTTCAAAACTTTTCTTAATTATCATTTGCACGCCGTAGCCTAAGTACATGGTGTTGTAAAAAAATGTGGTAGTATGACAGCCTATTGATAGGAGCCATGTACCGATGTAATTTAAAGATCGATTTTCGAATGGTAGAATAGCAAGCATACGAAAAAATTTAATGTGGCTTGCTGATATCTTCTCATAAGTCCACATGATACCTTCCTTCATATTGAGACTTACAAAAATGGATTATTTTTAGTACAAAAAAAAAGTATTATGGAAATTTCAGAGCAATTGAATAAAATTTAAATATTTTAATTGTCTAGGCAGTAATAAATCTAACTTACGTAGAATGTAATTTGTATTATGTATAAAAATAAGGTTTGGATTTATAGACAATTACATCAGTCACTACAAGAGATAGAAAACATGTTAGAGAAATATTTTTAAACTGAAATCCTGCGATGCTGAGGGTTTTTTAAACTGTAAAGTAAACTTGCTTAACGTACTCTAAATATTTTGAACCATTGATTAAATTTAGACAATCTTTTACGAGAGCTGTTTTCGCTACAAATGTTGAAAAAAGACTCACTGCGGTACACTCGAAAAAGACGCGGCAAACGATAGTTTTAAAAAATTAACGGATCGCTGCATATTTGATTTTAGCGTAAGTAGGGGGTGTACGGCACAAAAATTCCCCTTTATAAATGTCCGCGGAAACGATTTAAAATGTACCCCGTGAAGCTTAAAATGAAATTGAATACTGAAAGCTTACTCCCTTTGCTATTATTTCGTTAATTAGCCTTTAACGAATGACGTGTATATAACAGGGGTAAAAGAGGCAACGAGTGCTTTATCATTCTTTCTTTGCGACTCTTTTTAATTTTGTATCCCCTATCCATACCCGACAGTCGAGCAGAACTCTCAGTTGTGCAGTGCTCAGTTTAAGGGCTGCTTACTGTTTTTGCTCTCGTTACAAATATATTGAGTGAACCGATTTTTATGTGTATCAGTACATTAGAGCGAATTCAATGTTTTTAAAATGAGCTTCAACATGCAATGTTGGCTAAACAACGAATTTTTTGCAATTAATTAATTTTCCGGGGTAAGTTCTAAAATAAATAAATTTGGTGAGATGTGCATTTAATAGGAAATTTTAAAAGAGGTAAGGGTAATAATTTTTTAGAACCATACTGTCCTCTGTGTCAAGCATCAGCAGTAAAATTTTCAACATAAATTGCAACTATTAAATTTGTTTTAAACAATTAACAGCTGAATCTTGCAAAAAAACAGTTACTATAATAAATGTTTAAATTATTTAAAATTTTAATGTCTGTTTTTAAAAAATGGATCCAACGCACCCCTTATTAATCACCGATACATTTTTATTTAAATTTAGATTAATGATTTAATAATGCCACGGCCTCATAATTTGATTTAATTAAACTCTTTTTTAAGCAATACAGAACATTATGAAATTGTACAGAATTTGATGGTTACTTATTAACATCCTGTCATAAAATTTGATTTAATGTAATTACATATTTACGAAGTGTAATAAAACTAGTCTAAGTATAAAAATAATTTCATTGTTTTTCAATTTCTTATCCAAAGTTTCGAGCGACAGCAAAAAATGAAAGAGCATTTTTCATCATCTGAGAAAAAAAATTTATTGTCTTATTTATTATTGTTTTAGTGAAAATATTAAATATACGTACATATCCAAAATTTTCGATTGATAGATGTATATATCCACCAGCAGTCATTTGCACAGGCTTTTGGGCGCGTAGCATCATTAACATCAGCAGTTTATTCACTTTTGTTTCGTACTCCATGTGAGATAACGTTGCTGCATAAGCAGCTATTGCAATAGATTCGCTCTAAAAATGAATATTTATTATTTATGATTACATCGCATCGATCTATAAATATCAAGAAATGCATTACTTCTTCCAGAAGTTGTTCTGGTGCCCATTGACATATAAATAATTGCATAAAATTCAACACCAGTAGAGACGCGTACTTGTAAAGATATGCCACATTCTAAAAAAGCTCTTAATTAGTTAGGCATAATAATGTATTCGTGCGCAGATGTCTATACGTAAGTATATAATGTTGACATTTTTTAGAAAATTTATTGAGAAAATAATCCAAAAAAGTTATCTGTCAGAGATTGATCACAACATGTTCTTTATAATCACGTTAAGTTCAAGTTATTGCACGGTCATAATTTTCGTTTTGACTATTTTTTAAGGAAATTCAGAAAATTTCTAAGAATCATTAGACAGTTTTTTGTAAGGGTATTTTACTGCGTATCATCTTTTTTAAATTGAAGAACCATGTAAAAAAAATTCGACCATGAAAACGTCTTGATCTGTCGTGATGTGATTTACTGGATACCGTGTCTCTGCTCAAACAGTATCTTCGGTGTGCCTAGTTGTTCTTTGCAATGAACAAAATTTCAAAGGACTTACGTCAATGAGCTGTATACCAATTAGTGACACGTTGTACACACTGCCTATGATGGACACCATAAATAAAGATCTCATGAATCTTTCGGCTTCCTCGCAGAACCTAATAAGTCGAGTGTCAGTTAAGCTGAATCGAGAAGAGAATTAATTTTGCTTATGCTTACATCATAACCTCCTGATGAAACTTGGCACATTTGACTACATCATCGTAGGATAATTTATCTTTTGAATGTGACGGTGATGTCATTTGTAGGAGGCGGTTTTGAATGGTTCTCAAGTAACCGCAAGCCATCATGATGAGAAAAGGACCGAGGGTCTCCAATCCGGTCAAAATCAGCGCTGTATTACAACACATGTAACCAGTTGCAAAAACTACAATTGTAAATGCTGGTTCCTCTTGTACATCTACATAAAATCTGAAAAAATAATGCATTTATTTATTATTTTTTTTTTTTTTTTGACATTTGCATTTTTATAGACGGACAGATGGATGGACGAACACATTAGCAGACGTCTTATGCAGAGGACAAAGTTAATTAAATATACAAGTAACTTGTAATGTATTCCACAATAATCTGGAAATAAATATTTTACTACAATAAATTTTCAGCATCCTGGTGGAATTCTAGCTTGGATTCCCACGCTGATAAAAAAGATCAGTAATCACAACTATAACCATTTGCACAACTGAGTCACGGACTATGTGACCCACGGCCAGTAAAAAGAAGAAGAAAAGGACAACTAGTCATTACCAAACTTGTTTTAACTAAATATTATAGGTGAAACAACTAAACGTTAGTTATGATTACTGACCTTTTTTCAGTGCAGAGATTGGTGAAAACGCAAAACACATGCTGTCTGAATGAGAAATAGGTAATAATTACAATATACCAACTTGAATGGTAAAACTCTTCGCGCAGTGCCGTTTACAGTAGCCGGTGGTAATGTGACGAATTGCACGGAGACAATGAACAAAAGTGTAACGATGTATGAATTCCAGAGAAAGAAGTTCCTGTAGTAATGGACCTTCTTCTCAAATTCTTTGACCGTCCGGTCTTCACCTGCCGCTAAGTTAGCCCAGAGTTTCCGACAAGAATCCATTAATTTCATAAGTTGGGGCCTTTTAAATAGCAGCATCCAATAGCGAATCGAGAGGCATTGCACTATTACCTCTTCACATATGTAGTCGATCTCAAAACTTCGACGCAACACCATTCGCACTCCGTATCCCGTGTATGAAGTAATGTAAAAAGTGTTAATTAGATTGAAGTAGAGAAACAGGACTCGGGTGCCGGTATAAGACAGGTCCCTGTTTTTAAAGGGCATCACTGCAAGAAGGCGCCATAAATTTATATGGCTTTTCGTCATCGAGTCGTACGTCCAAGAGGTAGTCTTTTCTTTCTTGAGGCCCATGGTTAATTAAGTGTAATTTTAATATTCTGAGAGCAATAGACAATAATACCGGAATACCGTTCTATTAGAAAATACTTTGTACTAAAAAAATATTGAAACTATAAAAAGACATCATATTGCAACGATAAGAAAAAACGTTATGGGATAAAAATAGACAACTTGCCGGTTGACATGGTAGACAGGCGAACTCGATGCTTCTGATTATTTCGAAACCATGATTCAGCAAAATCAGTTAAAAATTAAAGACTCCCCGGTAGAATTGATTTTCTCGTTTGCATATTCAATTTTCCAGTCGACAATGAGAAAAAATTAATTTACCGTAAAAAAATACGGCGGTGACGAGAATGAAAAAGGGGTATGGCTGTACAATTTCCATGGGATTTGCATTTTTTATTTGATAATTCACGTGGGCAGTTTTAGCCGCAGCTGCGCAGTATCCTCAGGTTTGAGTTCGAATGCCACTTCGTTCGCAGCTACCAGACTGTAAGCTTTCGCTGATTACGTGGGCGCTTGCGGCATTTTTCGATTTACATTTTATAAAATTTTTTTGTAAAGTTTTTTCAAATTATTAAGATATGATCATAGTTTTTATCGGACAGATCAGTCTATGGAGTGACTTTTACAATACTTTTTTTCAGTGCAAGTAATTATTCAGTCAGGGAAGTAATTATTCAAAAATATTTTTACATAAGGAACTTCAGGTGCAACTTAACACAATTTAGAGTAGATTCGGTCATTTAACATTTCTAAATTGATCAAAAGTATAGTGGGATATATTTATCAACAATGCATTTCCTTGGAACTATTGTAAGTTCACAAATGAAATTGAATTAAAAAATGTTCTTAATTATCATTTTCACGTCGTAACCAATGCACGGGTGTTGAAAATAAAGGTGCTTGTATGAAAATCTATTGGATAGAATCCATGTGTCGATGCAATTGAACGATTGATTGTTGAATGGCAAAAAAGTGACAATGCGAAAGAATTATAATTACTTAGTATAGTTATAATTACTTAATATCCCGTCATAAAATTTGATTCAATGTAATAACATATTTATTTATTAATATCAATTTTTTGGATTTAACATACAAATAATTAACATATGAATAAACTGTGTGAATCGTAATAAAAAAAGTCTGATTATAAAAATAAGTTAATTGGTTTTCTAATTTTTATGCAAATTTTCGAGCGACAGCAAAAAATGAAAGAGCATTTTTCATCATCTGAGAAAAAAAATTTATTGTCTTATTTATTATTGTTTTAGTGAAAATATTAAATATACGTACATATCCAAAATTTTCTATTGATAGATGTATATATCCACCAGCAGTCATTTGCACAGGCTTTTGAGCGCGTAGCATCATTAACATCAGCAGTTTATTCACTTTTGTTTCGTACTCCACGTGAGATAACGTTGCTGCATAAGCAGCTATGGCAATAGATTCACTCTAAAAATGAATTTTTATTATTTATGATTACATCGCTCCGATTTATAAATATCTGCAAGAAATGCCTTACTTCTTCCAGAAGTTGTTGTGGTGCCCATTGACATATAAATAATTGCATAAAATTCAACAACAGTAGAGACGCGTACTTGTAAAGATATGCCTTATTCTAAAAAAGTTCGTCAGTAGTTATACACAGGCATACATTAAAATAATAGTACATTTCGATACTAGTGCGAGAATGTGATTTTGAGCCGCGTGTGACGTTTGCGCACGAGCGAAACGAGTGTGAAGCGAGAGCGAAACCGTATTTTTCGACACAACGTGGTACAAGATACGATTTTGCTCGGTTGATTTTGAGCGAGCGTGCGCAAAATCGTACTTTGCATATGACGTGATGTGATATAGTAGATACCAAATTCGCGTTTGGCTACTCAAAAATATAAATATATCACAGAAATGTCACTACCCAAATAATATCTTCGGTGTGCTTGCACATTTGCAACGAACAAATTTAGAAAGGACTTACGTCAACCAGCTGTATACCAATTAGTGACACGTTGTACACACTGCCTATGATAGATACCATAAATAAAGATCTCATGAATCTTTCGGCTTCCTCGCAGAACCTAAGACGAGTGTTAGTTAAGCTGAATCGAGAAAATAATTGATTTTGCATATGCTTACATCATAACCTCCTGATGAAACTTGATACATTTGCGTACTTCATCGTAGAATAATTTATTTTTTAATTGTGACGGTGATGTCATATTTAGGAGGCGGTTTCGAATGGTCCTCAAGTAACCGCAAGCCATCATGATGAGAAAAGGACCGAGGGTCTCCAAACTGGTCAAAATCAGCACTATATTACAACATGAATAAGCAGTTGCAAAAACTACAATTGTATATGCTGGTTCCTCTTGAACATCTACATAAAATCTGGAAAAAATATAAGTATATTCTTATACGCGGACAGATGGATAGACGCATCTCGTTATTTTTTACCTATGTTAAATGTACACAGGAGCTATAAGGGTCCTTAGTACGAGTAAGTGAAAAAAAATCCTGCGTGGTAAAAATAAACTAAGCAAATGTAAAGCATAATGTACATTTTTTTATTAATTTTTTGAAACTTTTTTTCTGATTTTCTCTCAACAAACTTGAATAAATATTTTGAATAAATAAAAATGAATAACCTTTAACAAAAATTAGAAACAATACAAACATGCTCTACGTATACAAACTTGAACGGTAAAATCCTTTGCGCAGTGCCATTTACAGTAGCCGTTGGTAATGTGACGAATTGCACGGTGACAATGAAAATAATTATCGCGATGTATGTATTCCAGAGAAAGAAGTGCCTGTAGTAATAGACCTTCTTCTCAAATTCTTTGACCGTCCGGTCTTCACCTGCCGCTAAGTTAGCCCAGAGTTTCCGACAAGAATCCATTAATTTCATAAGTTGGGGCCTTTTAAATAGCAGCATCCAATAGCGAATACAGAGGCATTGCACTATTATCTCTTCGCATATGTAATCAGTCTCAAAACTTCGACGCAACGCCATTCGCACTCCGTAGCCCGAATATGAAGTGACGTGAAAAGTGTTGATTAGATTGAAGTAGACAAACAGGACTCGGGTGCCGGTATAAGACAGGTCCCTGTTTTTAAAAGGCATCACTGCAAGAAAGCGCCATAAATTTATATGGCTTTTCGTCATCGAGTCATAGGTCCAAGAGGTAGTCTTTTCTTTCTTAAGCCCCATCATTTTTTAAGTGTAGTTATAATATTCTGAGAGCAATAGACAATAATACCGGAATATCGGTCCTACTAGAAAATACTTTGTACTAAAAACAATTGGAACTATAAAAAGACATCATATATATTGTAACGATAAGACAAAACGTTATGGGATAAAAATAGACAACTTGCCGGTTGACATGGTAGTCAGGCAGACTCGATGCTTCTGATTATTTCGAAACTGCGACTCAGCAAAATCAGTTAAAAATTAAAGACTCTCCGGTTAGAATTGATTTTCTCGTTTGCATATTCAATTTTCTAGTCGATAATGAGAAAAAAAGAATTTACCGAAAAACAAGGAGAGGGAGAGAACGCGAAACTCGAAAATACGGCGGTGATGAAAATAGAAAAAGAGGTATAGATGTATAATTTCCATGGGATTTGCATTTTTTATTTGATAATTCACGTGGGCAGTTTTAGCCGGAGCTGCGCAGTATCCTCAGGTTTGAGTTCGAATGCCACTTTGTTCGGAACTGCCAGATTGTAGCTTTCGCTTTTCGTGGGCGCTCATGAGATTTTTTCAATTTACAACTTACAAAAGAACCAATACGGAGTTTTTAAAAAATTAGCAGATGGTGCATATTTGATTTTAGCGTAAGTACGGGGTGTGCAGCAAAAAATCTGCCTGTTTATAAATGTTCGCAGAGCCTATTTAAAATATACCCCGCGAAGCTTAAAATAAATTTGAACAGCTAGCATGGCGAGCAAGAGGGTTAGTTTATTCCTTACACTCCTAAAAAAACGGTTTCATTGACCCTTAACGAATGACGTGTATACAACCGAGGTGAAAGAAGCAACAAGCTCGGTGCTTCATATTGTTTACGAGGCTTTTTAATTTTGTATATGCCTTAACCAGACCCTATATAGACGCACAGAACACAAAGTTGCACACGGCTCTGTTAAAGCGGTACTTACGTTTTTCTTTTGTTTCAAATAGATTGAGTGATCCTATTTTTATGGGCCTACAATAAATGAATTTTTTATTAGTTCTATTTGGTGGTGAACTAGACATTATAAAATATTTTATATTTATATTTTTTTTTTTAGACGAACTCGGACATGAATATTGCCGAAAAAATCGCATTTTTTTTATATAAAATTTAAAATAAATAAATTTATTTAAATTCGCATTTGATTATACATTCATTGAAACAGAATGTCAGACTTTTTTAAAAACCCGAATGGTCGAAATATTTATTTAACTTATCGAAATTATTACGTCCGAAGCATCAGCAGCAAGATTTGCAACACAAATTGCAACTACATATTTTCCAGTGAGCAAGATTAAACAAGATTCTTTAGCAAGAATTAAAAATTAAATATATTTATTATAACTATTGTAATTTATGAATATAATTTGCGATCTATAAGGTAAAAGTAAAATTGGTTTTTCTTTGTCAAATTTTTACTAGTATCACAAATTCTAAGCAGTGAAGTTGCGCAAGAGTGTAAAGGCAGAGAAGGCACTTCTAACCATCTGCAAACGGTATAAAAAATGATTCTATTTGTTTCTAAAATATTCTTTATTACTAATGTTCTTTGCATACCGAACCGAATGTCTCTATAGATAAATTTAAATATCCTCCAGCTGTTAGTTGAATTGGTCTTTGTGCCCTCATCATGAGAAATAACAGTATTTTCTGGGTCCTTCCATCGTATATCGAACTTTCCATGCTTGCAAAGTACGCAGCTTTTCCTATGGCTTCACTCTTCATATCGACAGTTACATAATATTATACTAGTTTTTTTAGCAACGTGCAGGTTACCATAGGAGGTATAAATTTTAATGTAATCATAATTACACGACGTAATCTAAGGATCTTGGACTTTCACTCAAAAATCTGTCTGGAGAATGATTCTTTAAACTTGGAAAATAATGAGTAAGCTTTGTATGTCTTTTGTTTTTTTCAATTTTCGACTCAAGAATCATTTTTCAGAGTTTGACGTGAAATTTGGAAAGTTTCGACAAAAATGATAGATAAAAATGAGCTTTCTAAATGAAAAACAACAAAAAGATAGTGCACTGGATAATTTTGTTCAGCCTATAGAGATAATATTTTGGCATACAAATAAAGTACGTTACTTCTCTAAGAAGATATTCTGGACTCCATTGAACCATGAAAAACTGGAATAAATTAAGACTGAATAATGCACCGAATTTAAACATTTCATCAGCGTTCTGTAAATGTTTATAGTATGTTAGCCATTGAATTGTAACTTATAACCGAAACATTTTCTCATAATTTTTTTATATGTTTACCTCGAGAATAGTAATTCCAAGAAGAGACATGTTATAAATAGTGGTAAAGACCGCAACAAGAAAAACGTATCGAACGAATTGTTCTATGTTTTCACAAAATCTAGATAAAAAAATTAGTTAATATATGGGATGCTTATTCTAAAGGAAAATTGCTGAAGATATCTATCTTTCGTGCCTGGTAATGAGCAAATATTTTTCGCGTTGGAGAATATCAAAGATGTAGAGCAGCCAAAGGGGACTTAATATTGTTGAAAATGGTGTTGGAAGGAAGATTAACATATATTTTAGTTTACTTACGTCATTATCTTCTGATGAAGGTGTACACACGATATGACTATTTCAAAGTTAGATTCTCGAACATCACTATTATTCTTTTCGTTTTCTTCTGTTTGGTTTTGTGTTAATTTTAAAAGTCTATTTTGAATGGAACGCAAATATCCACATGCCATCATAATTAGATACAAAGGTATATTGTCTACTGCAGCTATAACGAATGGAACGCACGAGCAGACTACCATTTGTAAAATAGTTGCCAGTGTGAATTCTGGTTCCGTTTGAACATCAGTGTAAAATCTGCAATTATTTGAAACTGGAAATTATTTCCAGTATTTGTAAAACGGCATGACATGCAGGCTCTGGATGTTGCACTAGTTATAAATTATCTTGAAAGAAACCCTTAGTAAATCTTTTTAATTTTGTTGTATCTACTTTACTTTTGATGACAACTATACACTTCTCTTAAAAAACTAGTAGTTATAATAATGTTTACAACTTCAATTTTTACTAGTTCTATTCGGTGATGAATTACACATTATAAAATATTTTCTATTTATATACTACTTTAGCTATAATATTTCGTACAAACTATTTTTTCTTGAAACTTCTGGTGAAATATTTTAAACTGCGTGGAGATAAAAGATCTACTAAAAATTGTAATAGTCAATTTGAATGTCATCACAGACTGACATTAATTTTGAAAAATACTATTGTAATTTTTCCAATAAAGTTAGAATGTAAAGACACTAAATCAGGCTGTCGTAATAATTTTTAGTAGAGAATTTTCCTCCGTGTGGACCGTTAATTAATATAAATTAATTAATTAAATTAAATTAGTACAGTATAATTTACCTAAATGGCAAAATTTTCTTTCTAGTCCCATTATTGGCTCTTGATTGGCGTATCATAGTAATCTGTGCGGTGAAAAAGAATAACACGACAACTGCTAAGCCATTAACTAACGTGAAAGTACGCAGGTAGTACGCTATTCTCTCAAAATCTCTGACAGTTTTAGCTTCCAAAGTAGATAAGTAAGTCCATAATTCCCTGCAGGATTCGATCATCTTCATTAAATCTTCACGACTTAGATAAAAAATCAAATACCGGAAGCAGACTGACTCTACTACCATTAATTCACATACATAGTCGACTTCGAATCTCTTGACAATTCATTAAAAACGGAAAAATGAGTTTATTCCATATGTACACAATTATGACATTTACTATAACTAATTGTAGTTAGTGCAATACACTAAGAGAATTTTCCCGTAAAAATTACGGTGAAGCTACTCTTTGTAAAAATAATCGTGGGACCGTCTGCAAGCACCGAAAATTTTTACAAGAAATTCACTGTAATGAAATTCACTGTTACAAAATAACAGTTCTGTACAAATATAAGGATTTTCCCATAAAAATTACGTCCCTTTTTCCGAAAAAATACGGAGCTTTTCATCTAAAAATTTCAAAGCTTCGAGAATGGTTAAGGATTCGACAAATATATCGGAATATTTTAATCCCATAAGAATTTTTGCTAAATTTTTTAATTAAAGTAAAATCGTGTTGTGTATTTTATCATTAAGCAATTAAGTGAACATTAACAAGCCAAAAATAATAGTCGATTTAACTTACAAAAGAATTACTCTCGTTTAGGGAGAGGTACATACATAATAATATGAAACTTACCCCATTTCGAAACATAGAAATCCCGTAGCCTAACCACATAGTATTGTATATCGTATTGATGATATGACAGTAAAAACCAGCAATTCTAGTTGCGAAAAAAGTTAATTTCCTTCCTTCCAGTGGTATAAGTCCAGTTAAACGAAACAAGCGTAAATGAGGTAGCGATAATGTTTCAAAAGTGTCACCTTCGACTTTCATTTTAAATTTTGGATAATCCTGAGTTTGGATAATCCTATTTAAGTTGTGTACAATTAATTATTTTTTGCTATTGTCAATACATCTGTCACCTAATGACTGCAGGTACATAATATTTGGAATTGTTATTGCTCGAGAAGCTCATTTACTACTAGGGAGGCATTAGCTTCATAAACTCGCTCGAGCCCAAGGCTGAAGTCGTCGGTGAAAGTTTCATCTGTTGCTGCATGTTTTATTATCGTAAAAGCGCACCAGCGCTGAAAACCCAAAGCAAAATAGCCTCAGCTGCGGTTTTTACAGCGCTTCTCCCTTGTTTAAACCGAACTTGCTAGTGAATTTAAAAAAACTCGCATCTTTATTATTCATCTGCTTACCCTTTCCATCTGCACTTGCGCAGAACGGATTTTACATCGGATCAAGTAGCATAAGCTCAGCAACTCTCAAGTTGATCGGATCGGTAAATTTTAAGCTGGTATTTATACATTCGTATTTGATGGTTCAAGAAGTAAAATAACTTTTTCCACGTAAACATAAATTCTGTTAATAAATTGTTTTTAATGGCTTGTGAGTATGTAATTATTAATTATATATTTTATTAAGACTATACTTTTAATTTTTAATAGCTTGTTAAAAATCCATGACGAGAGTAAGATAATCTATTTGCATGCTCCCTTTTATAATTAACTAAAAATAAATGTTCTTAGACAAATGAGATCTATTATTATTCTCGATTAAAAATTACAAAGCAGGAGCGGAGTAAAAATAAAGTGTACCACGATTAATCGCACATTCAGTTTATTATACTTCCAAGAGTAAATATGTTCATAGTCACTGGGGACAATGCGCTCTCTACTCATCCGAATAGATATATTTATACAGAAAAGTTATTCACAACGCTCCTGTGTGCCATGATGCGATTACACGATCATGATGTGATTGCACGCCTCTTTGAAAATTGTAAAAAAGTCTTTAAAGCCGTTTATTCCTCCGTTCCAAATAAAATCGCTTATCAAAAAGTGCTACGTTGACACTAGAAATTCAAAAACCCTCTGTCCTTAATCTCAATCGCCTAGTCACTATACGTTAAAGCAGTAGCGACTGTCTTTACCTTTAAAATGTACTCAAATTCCTTAACGTTCTAATAAAATATCTTCTATGTAACAATGATAAATTTACCTCACTAAATTGATCTTAGCTCCTCCTATAATAATTGTTTGAAGTTTGTGTGATATCTATTTCGTAATTACACGTGCGTTCGTTTCTTAGTTTAAAAATAAAAATTTATTACATTACGTAAGATCTATAAGATACGTTGAAGAATGTTACAAAAGAAAAACGCTACCAGCTGCTGTGGCCACTGTGCTTTCTCATAGAGATCACTGTGATAGATGAATTGTCATCAAAACATTGAGCGTCCTTTAAAAAATTTACAATAATTAAAAATGTAACAGAATGCGGAACAAACTTTTATAAGGAACGTAAAAGAGGTGATAAACGTTTTTATTTTTTCATAATATCACTTGAATAGTTCAAATATTTGAATCGATCAATAAAAATGTTTGAAATTTTTAAACGGACTTTAAAACAGTTCAATTCAACATGTGTCACAAATTCAGATCGGATCCGTTTCAAAGTAGTTTCGGAGGAATAACACACTTACGTACATACACCCATGCATACAGACATTTTTTTATATACTCTGTGGGCTTTTACGTAAAAAACTGAAAAGATAATTTTCTGCTGATAATACAAAGCTTTCTCTATGAGAAAGCAAAAATGCTTCGTCGCACCATACACCGTTATCTATGTCCCTGGATAGATAGTCTTGCTCTTTAATACTGAGAAACGCATCTAAAAAAATGAGTTCGTCATATCCCTTCGTCCAATGCGCTAACCATACAATTCCAATCTACGCGCGCTATTATCGCTACACTTATAAAACACTTATTAATATATTTATTAATGAGCTTCACCGTTTCGCCCCCGATTGTTTATCGGACTTTTTTTATTATCGTTATACCTTATAGAAACATTACTTCTACAATATCATCAAAAAGGAAGGTCCTTAACTCTCACGTATTTCACAATTGTACAGCGAGTGAGTAGTTCGATACAGTGTTATTTTTTTGATATAAGATCGAATTCATTCTCTCCAAATTTCTCCAAGTGAACGGTCCAAGTGAAGAAAATTGCAGAGCGGATACCACCAACAAAGTCAGTTTCGCTCGGATATCTATAATATTGATCCTTTTAGACGAGTCTTGATTTCACTACGAATGTAAGAATCCGAACGTTGCGTTCAGTCCGTCCGGGACTCTCGAACGCAACTCTATGTAGGTAAAAAACGGTTTGAGAAAACGCAAATAAAAAAAAAATCCATCGCCGAAAGCACTAGTCCTTTCTCGAAATTCGCCGCAGCATTAATTGGCGATGATGGCGAAAGAGAGTTCAACTAGAAAATCGACCGAAACCACAATCATCTTCGAAATATTAAATGCGACGATAAAATTAGGCTCCTCGGGTAGCGACCTCGGCATTTCAGTCTTGGTTGATGGGGCGCATCCTCGTGCCGCGCGAGCGTCGCTGGGGGGTTAGGCACAATAATTGATTTCGAACGATCCGGCCACTCGTGTGCAGGAGGCTTCGATGGCGCGCGCTTCTCTCGGCTTATCAGCCAATTATCTCGGCCTCGGCTAAGCGATACCGAACCGACTTTTTTTCGCGCGGCCGCCTCTGCAGACTTTGAGTAGCCGCAGGCAATCGCTACGATACTCTCCCTAGCTGCTGCGGATGCCTAGGGAGAGTACACTCGTGATGCTAGACCCAGTATTGATTCCGACGCAATAATGGGTTGTTTGACGCATTCGTGGTCGACCTGGGCTGGGACGTCTGCGATGGGCAGGGCAGCTCGGTCGTATCGAAGCTGCTCCACTCGTCGCCGTCTGCTACGCCGTAGGGGTAGCGCACCGAAACGTCTATTTCCGAGCCTGCGGTGTTCTCCATTGGACTTAGTGGAATTACCTGGATTGAGAAATGAATAATAAGCTTTTAAACACAGGCATTAAATAATGTACAGTAGGTATTGGCTTTACCGAGAGTCCCATTATTAGAGGTGGAACATGGTTTGTCATTGTTTTCATTAGTTATATTAATTATGAGAATGTATTGATTTTATCTCTAAATAGTTCTAGAGAAAAAATTGGAATATAAAAAATGTGCGGACAAATGGTATATATACTTGCTGATGATCAGACTTGATTTACACATCTTCACTTGTAAATCCCATTTTTTACTTCAAATTTTTTAATAAAATCGGGTAAAAGATATTTCAGAAGTTATACATAATCATAATCTGAAAAACATAAAAAAATTTACTAAAGTTGATGAATTATTATACAATACCTTGCATTGAGGCAGTGTGGAGGTAAGCGATGGCATCATCGGTGGCAGTGGTGTACTTGAGATCAGACTGTTGTTATGATGGTCATTAGCTGTGTATCGCTTCAGATGAGGTGTTGCAGGAAGTAAATGATCAGGAGGCCTAGGCAGAGGCATGACCGACGGTGATGATGGTTCTACCTTGTCTTCGTGACCATCGTCCTCTTCATCATCTTCATCGTCGGGATCTTTAAATCTTGACTGTCGACACCTGATTGTTACTATCACGCAAATGCCCAAGAAAAATACGCCTAACAGCATTCCCAGTAATAACGTGTAGTCATTGCTCATGTTAGGCGCAATAGCCATCTCTCCTTCGTGGCCTACGGGATCCATTGGTCCATCTAACGAGTTATTGTAATAATCACTACCCAGTCTTACTCGAAAGTTAAAGGTACTCGCAGCTGGTTGGAATCGTGGTGGGTTTTGCTCTGCTGTCAATGTAAAACCAAAGTTATCTTGCACACCGAGGATGTCGTCAGATGGAACTTTCTTGCATACTAAGTATATAACACCAGAGAGCACGTGTGAGTGCGAAAAAGTGTTAGTCTCTTTTTCTTGTACCCCACGTTTTTCACCTGACGACATTGTTCGATTCATAATCCTCATGACTTTGGCATACTTCGGCTTCCGAGTGATGCGTATCGTTGGATTAATTTTGGCCAACTTTGCCAACGGTGTTGCATCAAAATGTTTGATCGTTAACTTTGTACGATCACCAGCAAATACTTCCATTCCCGTGCCAAGAATCATCAATGGTACCGCCCGTATAGGTATATGGATGTTTCGTAGTTCGAATTCGCTAACCTTTGCTGTCAGTTCGAAGCTGTCGGCGCTTACTGACATATCCTGCTGCTCGTAAATGACGCTCTTAGATAGTAGATCAGTGTGTCGAAATCGCGAAGTTTGTTCACGTGCGTGTAACCTTCCGTGCTCCGGAGGTCGAGTTACTTCGTAAGTGACCAGCTCATGACGCACGTTCGTTTCCAAGTGCAAACTATCAGTATCTACGCTGGTCCACGATTGACCCTGTTGGATCTCAACTGGTTTTAGTATCGTCATGTTAAGCTTGATCGGATGAACGTTGATCTTGAAAAATTTATATTCATGTTGGAAATAGCCATCTGATACACGGAAATAAAAAGTAGAAACCAGCAAAGGGCCTTGATGTTCGTACACAAGACGCGATGAGTCGATATCGAGCTGTGTGAATTTTTTCGTTGACTGAAGATCGGATCCAATAATTCGATCACCAGATAACAGTATTAATCGACCATACGTAGGGGCAGTGATAATCTCGTAAATGATATTTTCTGGTCCAGTGTCTGGGTCTGTAGTGAGAAGATTATCGCGAGTGATGGTTTGCGTCTGGTTCTGTACTATATCTATGTCTTTTGTTACTTCCAATTTGAAAGGTTGGTCATTAATAGGCACTATATCTACTGGTACGGAGACATTGCACAGGGCAATATGGCCAGGTGAAAAATAAAGGGTGAAATCAATTTCATCCTTCAGAGTATCCGAATGGTCATGGAAATAAGCAATTTGCCCACTTTCAATTTCGCCTTGGGAATAAGTAGTCACATTAACATCGGGCAAAAGCATCACGTGACCGTGCTCTGGCTTTCGGATCAACCGCGCTGATACTTCAGGTTTGAAAATAGCAGCCTTAGTTCGCAGAAAATGAATTATACCGCTCACATTTAATGAAAACGGGGAGGAACCTCCTTCCTCTACTCGGACTGGGGTTACCGAAACAAATCGGTGTAATCCGCCGCTTGACACTGAAATATCGATCTTGAAAATCTGTGGATAATAAAAATATCATTAGTTTTCTTCTGTATTGATAATAGATTAAATCAATTCTAATTGTTCAGCTTACCTCATTCTTTATTGGAGCAGCAAAATGTGTTTTAACATCAAAATTGAAACTATCGCTTGCAGATAAATTATTAAACTGTCTGTTGTGCTCATACGATACTTTACTATTATTAAGGTCCTTTTGAGTAAATCTGTCAACTTCCAGCCAATTTCCTTCACTTGATTCCATGATAATTTTTCCCATGCTAGGTGCATTAGTTACAATATATTCAACATCGCGATCAGGGTCAGAACATTTAGCTAATAGTAAATCGCTGGTTATGGGTTTTCTTGCCAATGGAAACACCTTTAACATTCGATTCCGTTCCATCATGATTTGGATTGGTTTCGTATCTAGTGAGACCCAAAAAGCTTCGGTAGTGTGTAGCCCGTCTGAAACGGTAAATCTGAATTCTGCTTCACTTCCATCTGAAAAAAAAATACGAAATCATTCACTATCTGTACTATTAGTTGAAATATAAAAGCCATTTGTTGAACTTTTTTGAAAACTTACTTGTGTGCGTGAAGAGAACTTTAAACGTGTTGATCATCTCCTGAGAGAAATTATGAATTCCAATCTTTGGTAGTTCTACCAATGAAAAATAACCATTCGCTACGTTTTTGATATTAAACACCAGATCAACAGGCTGTGTATCGTTGTCTATTGCTGCTAGAAGATCTCTTGTGATAAGGACTGATCCTCCTTGCCAAATATTGAAATGCGTCTTGTTGACTAAGGCGGGCACCTCATCGTTGATAGGCCTAACATTAATCCAAACTTTGAATGGTTCGCTACTTTTCTCTCCGGCTACCACAACCATCTTGAAATAATCTTCGGTCACCTCATCTCCATTGTTCTTGTATAAGACTTTCTGACTAGCTAATTGTTTATGTGTAAAATTACGGATTGGATTATTCCTTATATCCACAATGGTACCATGTTTTGGCTTCTCGATCACACGATAGTCAGTTATTTTACCGGCAAAATAGGATGTCACTGCATAGAAATTAGAATCCTGGAAGATAACGCTCTTGCCTTCGTCAACCGTAAGATTTCTGGAATCCATATACAGCTTATCGGGCATGATAACAATATTAATGCTGAGGTTACGTAACCAGGTAATTCCATTGGTCACATCGACTATAAAACGATCATGAGTTTGATTAGGTGTCGACTGTACATAGTACACTCGACCCTCGTTCACAAGGCTTTGTTCAAAGTGTTTAACAAGATGAGTACTGAAATCATCGTCGCCTTCTGTTTCTAAAATTTCTTCGTGCGACTGTACTTCAAGATATCCGTTTCTCGGCCATTGCTTTATATGATATACGATTCTATTTTCAGGAATACCAGGATATCCAATATCTAAACTTTTGCGATTCATAATGACGCTTGTGGCTTCCTCGACGTAGACAGTATTATTTGTGCGTACTATCAGCGGTTGCCAGTAATTCTCCGGAAGCACTTTGATTGTCAGAGCATCGGAGTCTTCAGCACCCTTCGCGTTTACCTTAAGTCGGAACTGATCTTTCTTTAACGTACTGCCTACGTGTTTATAAGAAACAGCTTTTCGCTGGAGATCATTTCGATCGAAGCTAGAAACTACTCTACCATGCTTCAGAATAATTCCATACTTTGGTCCTTCCATGACGGAAAATATCACTTCCGATGGATTTGCGTTCACATTCGTTTCGATGTCAATATCATGCGGGGATAATGCAACAGACCTGTTCGATTGTACGATACAACCATCGTGCAGAAGCAATTTAACGTAAGCTTGACCGGCTTGGATCTCTAATTCTCCATTGGTTACTAACTCGCCATCACTTACTGTAAAATCTATGCGTTCGTACTTGTTACCTCGGTGCTTGTACACGATCCGTTCCTCGTCAATATCTTGCTGAGTAAATTGGTTAACTTGATACAGCGGATCATCCACACGAAACAACATACCGTTAAGTTGTTTCACGGTGTAGACGATATCGCTAGGCTTTGTATGTTGGTCCTCGTCAGCGTACAAAAGATCTGCTCTAGTGATCGGTTTCTCACCCCCTGATACAACGTGAAAGATATGACTGTTGATCCTTTTTGGTGGGTTATCGTTTCTTAATTCGATACTTATGTGAAATACTCCGATGTACATGAAGTCTGCATCGTCAGTAGACATTGCTAAAAATTGAAACGTGTCGTCGAATGTCTCTGAATCATCGTGCACGTAGTAGACCAAATGAGACGCAAGTTCCTCGGACGTAAAATAAGTAGTATTGACACGTAATGGTACTGACTTGTTATAGATAGTTAAACAACCGTGACGGGGTAAGTCAGTCACATTGAAGCCGAGTGCAGAGACATCAAAGTCATGATAGTTTATCCTAGTCAGTTTGACGAGCGCACGTTCGCCCTCGACTACTCGTATCGATTCGACGCTTTGGGGAAGATTCGCGCTTTTCGCTGGCTGATATCGGAAACTCAGTGAGGTCGTTACGTCGGAACACTGAGGTGCTGTCACTTTAAACAAGATCGAATCTTCGACTAACGAGAAAGCTCTTCTGAAATGACGGTAATGCAATCTTCCTAAGTCAATATCATGTTGACTGAACATTTGACCTATCCTTAGTTTTTCTTCTTCCAAATAAACGTGACCGTATCGTGGACTTTCTAATAGACTATAAATGATCAAGTTTGATTCTGTGAGTAATGGATTGGTTTGGAATTTGATTTTACGCGAGTCTATTACAACTCTTGCACTATTAGTGAAGTCAATAATGCTACGGTGGACCTCCACCAGCTCTAGGATTATAAAAGTTACATTAAAGTCGTACGTCATTGGCGATTGAACTTCTCGAACTCTTGCTTTAAATTTAAAGTTGTCCTGAAACGGACTACCCACATTATGAAGATATCTGAAATAAATAGTTCTAATTAACCGTTAAATCTTTAAATCAAGCAACAGGTTAAAAAGTGCAGGATCTCGACTTTTAAAAGGTAAATTATAATGATCCCAAAAACAAATTTATCTTACCTGACAGCTTGTTGCTCCAGATCACGACTCGTGAAGTGATCAGTATTTGTCCACGGCAGCATGTAATCCTTTTGACGCTGCAGTATTCCGTATTGGGGAGGCTTGACGATATTATAGCGAATCTCGATTCGAGAATCTTTAGCGTTTGTGGTAAAGGATAAGTTGGCAGGCGTCAAATAAGAAAACGATCGATGAACGACAACTAGGCCGGTATTCTGTTTAAGTTCGATACTGAGTGGATAAGTCTCGATGTGAAGAAAAGCTGGCATACTGCTCGCTTCTCCGTCACTTACTTTTAAAGCCAAAACTGCTTTGGTCTTATCTGTAAATGCATGTTTAAAGTTGTTAGGTTAAAATTTACGCTGTGTCTATTGGCACGAAAAAAACGTGTATGCTTTAACCTTACTTTAACCTGCAGCCAATTAGCCTTTACGTGGATAAAAGCTTTGACGTTTTTACGTAGAGGTCGGAAAATATTTAATTTTTAATGTTGTATATAAATTTGCGTTTTACGTTTTTACGTTTATAGAGCTTTCACGGAAATCGGATAATCGATAAACTCGGAAAATTTACTTGAAATACGTGGAAATACGTTTTTTTTCCTGCCAATAGACACAGCGTAAAATTTAAACACCGAAACCTAATCTCTAATTGAAACAAAAAGTATTTCATTATTATTATTCCTTGATTTAATTTTTAACTAGGAAATGATGGAATAAAACTATCCATTTTTGCCATACAATTAGCTTATAAGTTATTAAATAGACAATACTTTTATTTATAGATATCACGTTTGCCAAAAATTCGTGATGAAGAGAATATAGAAGCCATAAATCAGAGATGGATTATATTTCGCATAAATGGAAAATTCAATTTTTCACGTTTGTAATTTAAGTTCATTGAAATAGAAAATTTGAAGCATTTTGAATATCTGACTGCATCAAATATCTTTTTAATTAAAAATATCTTTGACCTCGGTTTTCAAACTAGGGCTAGACAATAAAAACTAAGAGAAACTCTTTGCTCTTACTTTTTCCACTGTGTACGTAATCGATCGATCCGTGAGCAAGTTCCGCCTGTGTGAATGTATGCACAAGTTGCTGCTGTGGCTCGCCGCCGCCGCCGCCGCTCACGGTGGTCCGCTCAACGTGACCGACGTCGTTGTCGTTCGGCAGGACAGAGTAGACCAGCGACTCTGCGGGTGTATCGGCATCCACAGCCCAGATGATATCGCGCGTCAGAGTCTTTCTCGTACCCTGGAATGAACGCGTCAGAAATTCAGTGTGGTCGTTAAATTTAAAATAAAAATTTTTCACCGGAGAAAATGAATGTTTGATTAAAGCGAAATAATTACTTCTGTAATCAATGAACTACTATATTTTAGACTATTACTTTCTATCGAGTTATCAGAAATAGTAATCTCTGTTTTATGTAGTGATGAATAAATTTAGTTGTGTCCTAAACTATCTTCCATGATCTTCCTTATGGTTTGAGATCGATGTTGAATGACTCAAAATGAATCGTTTACCCTGACGAAAGACATGAAGAATAATGATTCGAGCAGATAAATTCTAGCTAAGACAGTTTGAGTTTATTCGTTGATTAATCGAACAGAAGCTGACAGCAACTCCGATCAAACTTTCCTTACTGCTTCTCTCCTTCACCACTATCACTTTTTTTTTTTTTTTTTTTTTTACTACGTTTTGGATCGATACAATACAAAAGCCATATATATTCATATTCACGGTTCAGAGTTTTAACAGCTTTTCGATAGTGTTAGCAACTACAGCAAAACTTTTGGGTAATACGATTTTGACCTAATAGCTGTTACCATTAAGTTTTCTGTCAGCAGAAACTCTAATCAATATCTAATGATCATAATCATTTCATTTGATCATATATATATTAAGATACAAAATATTCGGTAAATTAAAGTTAATCATTAAAAAATGTTGTTTAATAAAAAATAACTTTAAGAAAAAGAGTTAATTTTTCTTTAGTTATGCTTTACGAAGGCAAGTAACCAACAAAAGAATTCTCTTAACTATTAAGACATTTTTTATTTTAATGAGATCAATTTGATGCAGAGTAGAGAAACTTACTTGGGCAAGTTTTAACGTTGCATTGAAGGCGACTTCTAAACGTGGTGGGTCGTTAACGGGTGTGACGCTGATGTGCAACGTGAAGCGCAAACTGTCTTGGAAGTAGCCAGGAAGCGCGTGTCTCGAACTTGCCTGCAATGCCACTTTTAGGATCATACTGTCCTCTGTCGTTTCGCTACCGTCGTGCAGGTAAGAAATCTGAAATTAAATTTTTGTTTTTGAAAAAAATGTTTTTCTTTTTCACGAAAATTTTACTAATTATACTTGTTCAGGGCATCCTTCGTATGAAAATTGAATTTTTATCCTCTGCTACTTCTTGTAATTTTTCATTTTACATATTTTGGTAATTTACATATTGGTAAAAGAAGAGAAGCTGGATTAAATTGCGATGTGCACGATTAAGAAAGAGTCGCGATTTTTATGCAAACAATAAGATAGGAATGAAAAAGGAGGAATAACAGTAACTATACGCTCGGATTTTCCTGAAATCCATTATATTTTTTTATAACTTCGGTCACCCATACTTGTAAGTTCCAGATCGTACCGTTAACTTGTACGACTTTCTCCATAACTTGCAAGTTATCTCTCGGATATCCATACGACCTTTTTATCTTATTTATTTGAGACTTTGTCGTGTTAAAACCAAATCTAAGTAGAAAAATTCATTGAAATCATAATTTTACATTTACAACATGACATTTTCTTTTCCTAGAAATAATGTTTCTTCATTACTTTTTCTCCAGAATTTTCGTAGTGACTTTGCTCATAATTTTATAAGAAAATCCTTGCGAGTGTAGTTTTCCAAAATATGTATATTTCATTTTAGATAAAAAAAGGGTTCGTCCTTACTAGCTTCTTTTGGCCAGTGTTTCTTCCTATTCATTTCGCAGTAGCTCCGTTGGAACTTTTCCTACAATTGAGAAGGGAGATTGGAATTCGACGATCGACGAGATTTTTTCGCTTCTGAAGCTGCGTGCCTGAGTGAAAGTCGAGAACGCAGTAGTACAAGGGAATTTTCTCTGAATTAATCGAAAAAGAATTTTTCCCAGGAATTCGCTATTTTATCTCTTTGCTTTTTGTCTTTTTACCTTTTACACCGCCAGTCTCAGTATAGGTAAAAAATTGTTTCTAGAGAAGTTTTTTCTCTAAAACTACAGAACGCTGAGCGAAACGATGGATTTTTTAAATAAATATTTATATCTTATCTTCAAAATAAAATAAAAATACTAAAACAGACTGTTTTTTTTACTCCTTTTTATATTACCCGTATTAAATTCTTTGAGAATAAAAAAGACGTGAACTTTTCATTATCAGTGGCGTGTGTTGTCGTGATACAACTCGTTAAACGATAATAATTTTTCGTTTTTTATTGTTTATGTTTATTTAGTAATTCTTGTGAATGTAACTTATTTATGCAAATCATGCATTTAATCTAATTTTACAGCGATCATTAAATTTTCAGGATATAGTCACGTAAAGATTCCTTACGGAATTTTGCATGCAAAATAAAAAAAAAAGGGTAAAAGGTAAACACGTAGTACAAGTGTCAATAGCACAAAGCAGGATTTCTATGAGCCGTGGTATGGCGCAGGATTTCAGCGTGCAAGGAGAGATTACAAGCTGCAAGCAAGAACTAATTGAAAGCTGCGAGGGTCGTAGTTTGCGGCTGTTTTCCTTCCCACTTTTTTTTACTCTTTTTTCCAAGCTCAAGTGCTCGCCTATGGAATATTGGCGAGCGAGGAAGTCAGAACAGCAGTAGACGTCACTGTTTCTCGAGTGCGTTCGTCATGAAATTTTTGAGATAGAATTTCTTCTATCTTTTTTTATATATATTCCATTTTTAAAATCCTAATTCATTAGATTAGATAATACGATAACATTTACGCAATGAATTTATTTATTTATTTTTCGTTTGTTCTCTTTTACGATCAGACACAGTTTAAATGATATCTTCGACATCCACCGGTTTAATGTCATTCAAATCCAATCGGGAAGAAATGAGCGAACTCATGCAGAACCATGGTAATGCGCGAACGAGCCAATATCACGGGGAATTTCAACTCCCTCGAGCGCCGAGCCTAAAATTACGTGTAGCGGGTGGCCGGTCATGGGCGATACCGCCGCAGCAGTAAAAAGGGTCCGTTAATGAGCACCGCCGCCGGGTTTTATAAATAGTTCGGCTAAAGTTGGTATAGTTGCCGGGAGGATCGAGGACTCACGCGGCCGTTTGCTTTGGCCCCGCCTTCGGCTGCTTCACGGAACGACGAATTGGGCGAGCGCCACGTTTTAAGAGTCTTTCGGGAGATAAGCTGCTGAACCCTTTGTTTCGAGTATTAGTCGATTTAACGTTCGTACGATAATAGGCGTGTTATAACTGCGCAGCGAGGAGAGAAGAAAAATAAATTCATAAAATCTTTATTTTTATTTTAAAACTATTCAATGGAAATGTTCTACTTTTTTTAACGGAATATGTATACTCTTTTTTACGTATCTTGAAATAAAGTAACAATTTTCTGATCCTAGTGTACCATTGTTCTTGAAATTTGAAAAAAATAAAAGAATAAAAAAAATTTTATAATATATATAAGCAATGTTATGTAAGATATCGTAACGCGTTTAAATTAAAAAATTTGTAATTAATTAAAACATTTTAATTAATTACAAATTTTACAAATTAAATTTTTTTTCATTTAAATGCGTCACGATACTTTACATAAAATTGCGTATATATATTATAGAGTCCTTTTATTATTCCACTGCTTAATTAATTTATTTTCATTGAATAAAATTATTTTTTCATTTCACAATTTCTTTTTTGTTTTTTAATAAAAATAGGGTTAGTGAAGTGTAGTGGCAAGGAAGTTACAGAAGAGAAAATCGAAATGGGTAATCTATCGATCTACACGTCTGGTTGTATCGCCTACGACGTAAACGGAAAAACTTTGACTTCAACTCGGCTCATCAAAGCAACACAATGTGACTTCCTCCGGGAAAATAGTTCTGAAATAGAATCGACGCGTCTGCGGCTTTTCCGTCCCTTCCGCTACGGTTCTCGATACCCTTCACAGCGTCGAATTTAGTACACGATGAGCTAGTTTCGATGTTTGACATTAAATTTATAAGAACAAATGAAACTATGGTAATTATAACACTTTTTAAATTGCCTGTCCCATTTTAATTGCAATTTTAATTAATTTTTGTTTGCAGGCGCAATTTTAATTACGTCGGAAAATATAGAAGTTGACGGCTAAAAATTAATTTTAAACAATATAATTAACTCTTGAAATAAATTTATTATAATTGTGCTCTTACTTCCAATAAAAAAAATGTTAAATGGAGACGTTTAAAAAAACAGATCATAACTTTATTTCTCGAAGGTATCAATCGCGCAACATTGATAAACTGTCTTTGTTTGCTGAGTGCATAACTGAAGATTTATGAGTATCAGATGACAGCAGTAATTCAAAATTCGTGCGCGAACTGCGAATTCGATTTAAGAGCTTCGATCGGCCGGCCGCGCCTCCGTGCCCCAAAGATAGAATTCCGCAGCTCCGACGCACTGTAAATCTCGCTCATAATGTTGTGCCCCTCGTTTATTTTCATCCGCGTTGAGTGCATTAATCGGAATTGATGAATACCCCTCGATTGGTGGCTTCTTAAAATAACGGCACATCTGCTGCGAAATTTTCCTTTATTCTCGATTCCCGCGTTGAATCGATAATGCTCTTCGAGGGCAGCATTCGATTGTATTTACTTTTATCTTTTATTGCTTTTGCTGCGTGCTGGTCAAATTGCTGGTTTCAGTTTTTCTTTTTTTTTTTTTTTTAACTGTTAGGAAATTGTAGAAAGTCTATTCATCAATTCTTATACGGAATGTGCGTTTTAATTTTCTTTTTAAGACAAAGAAACCCCTTAATCGTTATGACATTGATGCTTCTTATTTAAGTTTTGAGCTAAGCGGTATTAATGCTAGTCGACATAGAATTTTAAAATAGTTTACGGTGGTCTTGCTTAGAGTTAAAAATGTTGTGTTTTATGTATTTCGAGATGAAATATTTGTTAATATACATGTCTTTTTGTGTGTTTATTTAATATTTGTTTAATTTTTTGAAGCCATTAAAATAAAACGCAATCTTGATGGTACGTTTTGTTATTGTTCGTTCAATCATAAAGACAAAATAAATGTTTAATAATTGAACAGATTTTTAGCAGTGCAATATGAAAAATGCAATTACCAGCGTTTCCTGGAAATCAGATTGAGTATACGCGCAATTGTTCAGTTGTTCGTTTAATAAATGAAATACTAAAGTAATTAAAAGGACTAACGCAAAATAATTAAAAGTACTCTTTCGAGTTAAAATATTCCATTGTTCTGCGCACAATACTGTACTTTCTAATAGTTTAGTATTTACCTTCATTTGATGAACATCGTACAGAGTAAATGGAGTCTTGGGCGCAAGGTTGAGGCGCTCAAGCTGAAGCGATCCGTGAACCGGTGGTGTTAGCAAAGCGAAAACTAGGTGGGACTCATTTAGCCCATACTTGGCAACGTCGAGGACAAGGGCGATATTGCGTTCGGTGATGACGGCTCGTCTACCCTCGGCCACTTCCAGCGGGCGTACCGCCAGTACCTCCAAACTTATGGGCAGGTTCGTGTCGAACTAAGCAGATGAAAATATGTATTGTTTCTGACTTGTATTATAGAAATTCATGGGTGAAGGGACATTTGAAAAATTTTTTTGTAGAAAGTGACTTGGAATTTTTTTATGAGATATCAATCCATTGCAGAGTATTAACAGTGGACTGATGGATTATTTACGTATATTAAATGTTGAACTAAATTTCAGAAAGTGCAGAAGGCATTAAAAATGTCGTACGCATTATAATTAGAATGTAAATAAATTACCTTGTACTCTTCAGTGAAATTAGACTTGATGCAAAGGGTTTGATCGCATGTGCACTTGAAGGATCCTACCCCAAGCTGCGAGCATATGGCACCAGGTACGCAGGGCACTGCCTCGGCACAGGGGAATCCCCAAACGCAGTTGACCACCAGACCCTGGCTGACTTTGACGTTCGGCAGACCCAACTCCTTGCCGTCCAGCATCATGTTCTTCAAGCATCCCTTGTAGCTGACATCACCGGATTTGATACCCTTGCTCAATGCCTTTGCGCGTTTGTTCAATTCGGTACCTCCGATGTACAGAGTATCCGCCAGATCGAGATAACGATTGCCCGACGGTAGGGACAGATTTCGCATCTGACCGTCCACGCTGATGCCGACGAAGCTCGGCGTGAAGTTCAGCTGCACCTCGTGCCAGAGACCATCGGCCACTGGTCTATTGTGAATGAGTTCGGTCGGTCCGTTGCCCTTGTTCATCAGCAATCGAATTTTACCGTCCACCAGTTCGACGCCCAAAAAGTCGGCGTGTGACGATTGGCCTGCGTTGAACAACAGCAGGCCCACTGGCGATACCGTTTTCAATTCTAACTCCCAGCTAAAGCAGATGGTTTTCAATTTTAATGCCGATATTATCTGTACTGTTGAAGTAAGCTTATTTCATTGAATTAAAGGGGCTTTTTTTATTAGCGCTGTTTATACTAAAATGTGTAATTATTTTTTTCCTTCGATGCGTATATTCAGAACGTTTACTAAGAGACTGAAAATACTGTATACAATCAAATTTATATTTAATGATAAAATGTGAAATCAAATTTTATGTATTACGGCAATAATTAATTATTCATCATTATATTAATATTAATATTAGGAAAGTTTAAAAGTTATATAACAGAGGTCATTGTCAATAATAAGGAATAGCGATTCTGAAAGTTTCTCACTAAGTCAGAAGTTACTTTATTCCTGTTTCAGTGATTCTGCTAAGTAGTATATAATTTAAGCTTTGCTACATTGAGAAAATTTAATTCTTGATAAATGCTGGTTAATTAACGATAAAAAGCAGTGATAGTAACGTTTTGATAAAAAAAATCTGCGATCCGGAAGTTGTAGTAGTATCTTTCAGTCAATACGATCACTGACAGGAAGGAATAGAAATTGGAATTCATTTGGAAACAGAACATGCTCAATGTTCTGGTGTCGCCATCGTCTCAATTTTCAGGCGAACGGTGACATGGGACTCTGAGATCGAAACGGCAGAGCCATTTCACAGAAGAGTTAATATATAACAGGGGAGCTCGATCGATCGGGAAGCGTATATACATAATGAAACGTTACATTTCCATCCCGTGATGGATTCGTTCCAGTTCCGACGTCACCTTGATGGTTATACGGGAAATCGAAGATTCTGCTCTATCTGCGCTTAATTTCGTGAATACATTTTCAAACAGAGATTGCCGACTAAAATCCGCTTGGCATTCATTTCAAGGTTCTGCGAGTCCTTATGATGTGGGGAGTCAAAAAGATTTCCATACTACAGTCCATCGTATTCATTGCAGTCTTTAATATTACTATTTTATTATAACATTTTCTTGGTTATTTAAAAAATCAAAACAAACGTTTGAAAGTATCGCAGTATACTGTACTACTGCATTGATGTGAATTAAAGCATCTAAAATTGCTTATAAAATCTTAAAAAGGCAGTTACGTTTAATCGAATTATTTATAAATTTTTCAAATGATTTATGACCTACAGTTAAGAATGAAATCGCATGTAATGTGGTTTGCCATAAAGAAAATATCAGTTTTTAAAATACTCTTATTGTAATGAATAAAATAATTACAGTGGACCTTCTCGTTCATGGATTCTGGACCTTATCGTCACTCTTACTTTACCTTAAAATAAAATAGTAAATTAATAGCTCCGCTGTGACAGTAATTTTTTGTTATACATCTTGAAAAGGCAGAAATAATAGCTTTTCAGATCATCCGACTGAATAAATACACACTGAAAAAAAATTTGATAATTTTCAGTAAATATTTACTTCAATAGTACTTGTTAAATATTTCCTTGAATCAACTAAATATTTCTCTAAAACTAAATAAATTTATTTGTTTCCAAATAAATTTAGTAATTTAAAAAATATAATTACTTGATTCAAAGAAATATTGAACAAGTACTATTGAAGTAAATATTTACTTATAATTACCAAATTTTTCTTTTTTTTACATTGAAAAGAAAAATACAGTGAAACTGAGCGATACCATTACAGGAAAAATGCTTGCTCTATTGAAAGGTATCCGAAACATCAGTGGCCAACGATACGCATAGAAAGGCAGGCCTACTTCGCGAAACCTGATCCCATTGAGAAGGTTCACTGTATCACGCACCATCCGTCAGATTCAACGTCGACGCCAAAAAATCGTTAAATGAAAATATTCTTTTTTCTTTTTTTTTCAACAAAAAGAATTAGTTTGGATCGATTTTTGGTACATTTGGGCCAACAGTACGCACGCAACAAAAATAAATTCACCTGGAGCCTGAACGAGGTATGGCACGTGGTATGGCGGTGAAGGCGCCGTCCTCGACGAAGCTGATCTCGGCACGAGGACTCGCGTCGAACTCCGCGGAACATCCCCAGCTGACGGCGGTCGCCTCGGTCGAGTTCCTGCGACGGGCGTGTTCGATCACCGTCAATCCGTTGTACATGATGTTAGCCATACAGCCGCGCAGGTATTCTGTATGCCCTGCAATGATGACGAACGATGCTTTGTCATTTTCGTATTATGTTCGTTCGTTGAAATTCAATGGATTATATACTGCTTTTGCTTTTTATTTAAATATATGAGTATATTTTTTATTTTTTTAGCGAATGCTTCTGTAGTGCTCTTTAGAAATTCGAATTTTCATACGAAACCAGTCGAATGGACAAGTAAGCATTGAGAGGTTCGCATTTCATTTATTAAAAAAAAAAATTTTAATTTAATTTTGAAAGTTACTCTATTTAAAAGTAATTCGAAGAGGATTGTCAGGGTTTATGGTCTGCTTATCAATGGAGATTCACAACAAAATTATAAAATACAATTTCCAAACGCACTGCATCGAGCTTTTATTATAATTTAACGACGAACTTTTTAGTTTCAGTTTGCCGCTGATGGTGTTGCTGAATTCAAGTGAATAGTCACGAGTTTTCAATAGCAAGTACACAGATAAAAATAATAATTCAAGAGAAACTCGTTATTTATTTATTTCATGCCAGTTAATACTTAATATAGTTATTTAATTTCTTAAGTAATTAATTCCTTATCATTTGGTGCGATTTCAATTTACATTCGTTAACCTATTAAGTCAGCGACTTTGTAAAAAGGATTCTTTTTATCTGTTCGCTATACCATATGCGAAAGTAAATTCTCAGTCGAAGAAACGTTTCGATCGAAGCAAATACCGAAATTACAGAATTACATGAAACGCAAACTTCGCGTTGCCCCGAGGGAGATGAAGTTAGTCAAAAGCAACAGATTCCGGGAATGGGTAGAGGTAGATAAATTCGCGAACTACAAAGAGGTAAGCGGTGCAAATTATATTGGTAAACAACCTCGCGGCTACGTCCGCCGGATCCGATCGATACGTCCGGGGCTCGGTCGGACATTTATCAAAAAACAACGCGCTGACGCACGAAAATCACCGCCGAGCAATGATTTATATACGCGGAGGACGCGCGCGCGAGAGCCGCCCGAATTTCCTGTCACCCCGGCGATCCCGCGTTTAATATCTATTTTGCCCTTTACAGCAAAATATTGACGTTTTTTTTTTTTTTTTTTTTTTGGAAGGGGGCGAAATAACAGACCACGCTACTTTATGATATCTGGCGGTCTCCCTTGTTTGTGAATAAACGTGAATTTAGTCTGTCGCTTTTGATTAATATTTGAAGCACAATTTCACTTCTTTTATCGTTCGAAGCGTATTTATGAGAAACATGCTTGAAATGCTGACATCTTTTTAAGCGGAAAATTTTCTAGGAAATCAGTTTATCATCTTTTTTTACTGGTCTATTGGTTGTTTAACTATTAGAGTTTAATTTATCTTCCTGCGCGAGAGTCCCTTCGGAAAAAAAGACACGACTTATTGTTGGAAATCTAACAATGAAAGACAGATTTAAGAGTCAATATTTTTAAACACGAGTATCAACCCTAATTTTTCAATAGTATTTTTAATTTTTCCAAAAATACGTAAATGATGTCTTCATTTTTCTGTAGAACCGCTGAAAATGACCGATAAGTATTTTTTTCGGTCAAATAAAAAACGAGCCGACCGTCGATTCGTATGAATTCACATTCTGAATAATGAATACTGTCCATAAGGTGCTGACGGCACTGTATCTTTTTCACGATCCACAAATTACTTCCTTTTTTTGTTTCTTCTAGATCCACATTGAATATAATATGTAAACGAAACTTTCATTGATTTTTCCACAATTTTCCTCACTTGCTTATGTAAATGTTAAATTAAGATAAAATAAAAATAGGAATCATTTACCAGAAGGCAGTGAACGTTTACAAAGAATTTTTGTGAATTGTTGAAATCAAAGTTTAAAATGAAGGTTCACAGCTGTACGGAATTAGAATTTACAAATGATATCTAAGCTCTAAAATTTTGAATTAACGAATGACAAGCTGTTAAAATACAAGAAAATACTTGATCATTTTGACAGACCTAGGAAGAGTTCATTGAAGCTACCCTGGCCACCGATATAGACACCAAAATTGATGTTGAGTTCAAAAAAGCGTCCAGGTAACACATCGCTGACACTGTGGATCACGTCGATCTTGAGGGTAATGTTGGCGTCTCGCCTCGTCAGATTTACCTCGTGCCAGCTGAGGTCGTTCAGTGTCAGTTCGCGTGCACTTTCCAAAACCTTCTCACCTGCACCCAAATTTATGTGAACCTGCAAGCGAAACGTATTTACATAATTTCGAATAATTTCTTAATCACGTTACAATATCAGCTTTAATTAATACCAATTCGTTCGTAATTTAATGCTCTTTCTGCTGAACAATAATTGATGTTTGATGTGATAAATGCGTGCAAAGTTAATAATAAGATTATGATGTTATTTCAAGAGATAACTGCTGATGTCTCTAATTTTACGCAATTTAAACGTTTTAATAATGGAGATCGTTTTTTTACAAGCGATGAACAATTCGAAAGGGAACTCCCTTGCAGTTACACTGCGCACGATTCAACATTAAAGACATTTCACATCCACTGCACCCATTATACAATTTGTGTAATTACACGATAATTTGCACTGGTGTCGTGTGAACTTCACCTTAATTACTAAAGCCATCTTCTTTTTTCCCCTGACCCTCTGGATGAATGTCTGTGTCATCCATTCATCGACGAGTGCTTGTTTTGTTGCTTTTACTTTTTTTTATAAATACTTTAAGGCCTTTGAGAAAGTAAGAGTCTTGACTGTCCGATCTCCTCGAAAGAGAAAGAGTGCAAATGCATGTTAATTATAAAAATAATATACCTGATGCATTAAGTATAAAACATTTGCATAAATCATTAAGGATTGAATTATTAATTAGATAATCTAATTTTTTAATATTTCAATTAATATTGATGTTTTTGAGTTGATGTATAAAATTTGAGGAATACTTCTTTACAGATTGAGACCGCCTCTTTCTGATTTCCTAATTACTAGTTGATAGTCTACCTGAACTAGTGATATACGTCATGCGTCATTTTTTCCGAATTAAAGGGTATTAAAATGCATTTTAAAAAGATTTTAAGACGCAATTTGGTGTCAAATTTTGTTTATCAAATAATAAACCTTATTTTATGAATTGTACCTTTTAATCTTGCTCTCCTAATTACGTAAGAATTATGAAATATGTTACAAATTTTAATTATCACGAAGATGTAGCAAATAATTGTAAAAGAGCAAATTAACGATTCATAAAAATCAGAATGTCCATTTGGGTTAGCGACAATGTCACACGTGTATCGAAGCGATCCGTTATTGCACGGCTGTCACTTTAAATTTCAAAATATTTGTGGGCAGCTGAAGTTAATAGTGTCAAAAATACGCATAAATATTCAATCGTACAGCTCTTCGTCTATTCTGACATTAGCACCCCAGTGTTCTTTTCTTGCGATTAATAAAAATTTTAGCCTCTCTGAATTTTCAGACACAATCGATCGATAATTTCCATTCCTTTATCGTGGCCTTATATATGACTGTGAAAAAACCGAAAGAATTTTCTCATCGTCAGCTGAAGAGTCTCTCGCAGCAAAAGTAAATCGCTTTGATTTTCCATACAGTGATAGGGAGTAGGAGATTTCCAGTGGTATTCGTCCATAATAAAAGTGCTGAATGATTTATCAGAAGCTTACGCGGTAAAAATTAAATGGGCAAAATGTGAAGGTTAATAAATCTTTGAATCAAGTTATTTGGCCAATAATACGTACGTAATAAAGTTGATATAAAAAAGGCAATAAACTTTTTCGTAAAGAAAACTAGCACGATTCGATTTTGCTGCTAAGAAAAACTCTTCCCGGAAAGTTGCCATGAAGAAAAACACATTCCCGAATCACCGCTTTTTCGCAGGAATCTCGTGAAAGGTGATTTCTTTCCTGACAGCCTTATTTTCTCGCAAAACGTCTTTTCCTTCACGAAGATCTTCCGGAATATGCTTTTTTCGGGACAGATTTCTAAAATACACTTTTTTTGTTAGGACTTGATCTCCAAATTTCTAAATGTATGGAATTCAGTAATCTTATTAAAAATTAGTTTTAAGTATAAGCATCAATTGTATAATAAACATTAGATTATAATTAATGACGAACTAACAGTAATTTTTTTTTTCATCTTTACATGTAGGCAAAAAAAACTTTTTATAGGCAAATGTTGGATTCGATAGCTTCTCGAAGATATGAAATCTTTAACAAGCAATGGGCTTAAAAATTTAAATGTAATTATAGGAAATCCAAGGATTTTGTGTTTATTAAAAAAAGATAGAAACCAATGAGACCAGCCATTTTAAATATTCTAAAGAGCCGTTTGAACAGAGATTCCGCAAGGAGGCGAAAACGTGTGGAACGAGCGAAAAGAAAGGGAGAGAATTGAACGTATCCTTCCACGTTTTCCTGTAATTACTTTCAATTTCAGTAAGCTTGAATTCACCAGTCGGTATTCATAACGAGGCAAAGCTCGTTGAATGCAAAAGCTTTCCGCAGACACAGGCGCGACTGGTCCCCGCTTACGTTTGTTAAAATTAATTACGCGGCCTTTAGAATTGTTTGTAAAGTTTAAAAAAAAAAAGAAATAGTTTATTTGCGCAAAGCAAAATATACGATTGCGAATGAAAAGTGTTCGTTTTATGGTATGATGCTATCGAATGCTGGTAACACATTTTTCATAAAATTCACTGAAATTCACGAGAAATTTCGTCGAAAAGTTGAGTTTAAAATTGCCTTTGAACAAGTTTATTCGACAAATTGTGCTAAAAAAAAAGAACATGGAACTGTGCATTACAATCGACGCGTCAATTTATAGAATGACTTTGCAAATCGAGTGGTTCAATGTAAATCGTTAAAGTATTTGGCTTAAATTTTTCATTTCAAATCTTTTATCACAAAAACGCGAACACCAAACGACAAGTTAAAATGTGGATTGCTCGATCAATCGTAAACTCGATTAGAAGAGTGAGAGGGAGAAAAACAAAAACAATTGAGAGAAGTAGTTCACCAACAAGTCTCGAGGGAGCAGAGAGCGCCTTTTTTTCTTTTAATTCGCACTGGTCGCTGCTTATTTCACGGCAAGCTCTGTTTATTTGCTCGTTACGGCCGTGCCGCGCTTTCGTCGGGCTCGTACGAATGCAATTAAAGCTCAGCTAAATTGCCTTTTCTCCATTTAATTTATAAGAGGGTCACATTGCTCCGTGCATTTTCTTTATAGTCTTTGGCTATTGCAGTCTTTTAGGCGAGATAAAAAAAAATATTTATAACAGGAGATACTTTCTGATTCGGGAGGGCGTTAGTCGCAAAAGACACGGCAGCAGCACTGCAGCGCATTACAGACACGATAACAATATTTGCAAACCGCAAAAGACATAAGAACGTCTGTTGTAACTTGTAAATTGTAAAAGACACGGTAGGAAGGAGTTTAGCTGAGCAGAGCAACGAGGAAAAACTTTCCCTTTTGATGATGGACTCTATTTCAGTCTTATAAGAATTTTTCAAACTGGTTCATAAATAAAATATTTTAAATATGCAGATGGACTTGGAGTTATTTACGAGGGTGCAGCTGTAGAGTGTACTGCTCAGTGTGTCCTCCTTAATTAGTATAAAAATTTCTACGAACACCCGACACTTTTATCAGAAAAAACTAAGTAGAATTTTAATAAATAAGTGCAATATTACTTTGTTTAATAAATGAAACTTTGATTGACTGCAATAATCTTTATAAAAGATTTACCTTTATTAATAGTGTGACGACGAAATGATACATAATATCAAGTTAAATTTTCCAACGAACGAACTCGTAAAAGTGAGTGGAAAATGCTGTCAATAACCGACAAGTTTGCACTTCATAAATTATAGTAAATCTCATAAAATATTGTTCAATTTATTTTCGAAAACATTTCTAGTCATTATTTTTATAAATGACGAGCTATACAATGCATTGATTTTGTTAAATGTTCCTCTCGTTCGGCCCCGCACCCATCCCGACCCCCCTCCCCGACATTTAAGGAATCAGCATCTCTGCAATTTTCATTCCTCTTCCTCAGTTTTAGCTCGACGTTAACGGCGGCAATTTCGCGCTCACACACGCGTAAATTTCTTCGGTGTCTGGGTGCGAGGGAAAATTGTCGCGGTGAGAGAGTCGGACGGATTTAAACGACCCTCTTTGACCCGTACATACGAGCCTGAATTTAACGCGAGGCAATCTTCGGGACGCTCAAGATTCGCGAGTTGAAAACTCATTCGTGGATCCAGATGCGTCAAATGCGCAAGGTATATCAGTCCGAGATTGCACGTCACGCGTACACGTAATGATGTATTTAAATTCAAATTTTTTTAAACCCAAGGCAAAACTTCAATCTCGTTTTTTTACAATAATATTCTCAAACTTCTTTATTACAAGAAAAGGAAATACTATTAAAATAGTTTTTCTCATGTTGTACTTATTATTGAGCGATAGTATACCTTTTTTTTTTTACTGGCCTATTTAACAGTATGTTTTCGTGTTTTTTTTAAATCGTATTACATTTTACGAGGAAAAAGTAGTATAGCCGTAGATACGGGCGTGCATTGCAAATGCTGAAAACGGCTTGATTAACAGCGTGTAACCGTTGAATCTCTTAGTCTATTAATTAGAAACTTTAATAAACTTTTGTTTAGGTATTTTTTAAGCAAATTATTCATACTATTTCGGTTTTTGCATAATACGAGAAAAAAATGAGTATAGAGCCACAGATCCGGCGATACATCTGTCTCACTGCGAATGCTAAATCCCCTGCTCGATTGATTAGGAAATTTGATGAGCTTGCGTTTGAGAGTTTCTAGTATCCGTGTTCGGAGTAGCTAAATCCATTTAAAATAGCAAACTCAACACGGAGGAGAAAGATTTGGAATCAAACTGCTTTTGAAGGATAACGGGAAGTAAAAAACTTTGGCGTTGAGTTAAATTCGAATTTGGACTTTATATAGATTCGTCGACATTGGAATATAAGTTAATATATTTTTATCAATGCGCTTTCAAAACCGATATTATCGTTCTCAAAGTTACGTATTTTGCATGCGCCCGCATAATAAAGCCTTTAATTCAATTGAAAGTAAAATACTCAAAAATAACA
Source organism: Sycophila texana (assembly GCA_035582955.1). Lineage (NCBI taxonomy): Eukaryota > Metazoa > Arthropoda > Insecta > Hymenoptera > Eurytomidae > Sycophila > Sycophila texana. Next base: position 6,950 of record JAWWEN010052894.1, on the reverse strand, counting down.
AGCGTCTGAAAAAAGAAGTATAAGGGTTTCAATCTTAAAAAAATCAAAGCGCAAGTACCGGAGCAATGGCTCGCGGGACTAAAACACGAAAGCGCAAAAGATCTCATTAAACGAATGAATCGGCAGCGAGGCCTCCGCGTGACGCCCTCCACGAATAAATAAAAAGGGCTTTAAATTTTTTTGCGTGTGAAATTGCTTTTCCCCGCGAATCGACCTCGAGGGCCTCGCTCTCTCGACTCGAGAATTCCGTTTCAATTACGCGTATACATCGCGGAATTAATGCGATTTTCTTTCAGCCCGAGCGTCGTACGTCGCGCGCAAACGAATGCAGAAAAGGAAAGAGAAAAAGAGAGGAGAAAAAGAATCCGCGGAGAATTTTGAGGGCGCAGGGAGAGCGCACTCGTGGCATCGACCGGAGGGGTGAAAAAAAGGGTAAAAACGCGAGCTGGCGGATGGGCGAGGAAGATGCCCCGACCTCGAGATTTTTCATTGCCCGGGCAGAAATTTAAGCCTTTGCGCGCCGACGGAGCCGCCGTGGCCTCGTCGCTCGCCGCGGAGGGAAAATAGGCCGTGAGCAAAGCGAGTTTCCCGCGGCCTCGTCGACCCGGTCGCCGACAGTCGAGAGGGACGAGGCCTCCGAGGAATAATTAACGCTTGCGCCGACATCGATGGCTGTTTTTAATTGTTCTTTAGCAGCTTGGAGATTGTTCCTTTTTTTCCTGGAAGCTAGTTAAAGGGTTTGCTGATGAAACTTCTTTTATGACGAAGGAAGACATCATCCCGCGGGATACGTGTCCTACAAATTTATATACGCAGAAGCGAACTTACGGTAGGTTGAGTTTCGAGGAGTTGTTTAGAAAGTTTAGAAAGACGGTGCCTTCGTATATTAGGTATAATTACGTGATAATTAGAAATTAGATTAGTAGCTTTTTTATATTAGTAGTTTACTCTGTTATTATATTAATAGATTATTCTGTTAGTTTAGGAAACTCAAATAAATATTATTATGTATTATAATGAATCCACGTTTACCCGTTCAGTGATCGTACTTTGTGAATAAAATTACTGACAATTGATAAAAGCATTAAATTAATTCGTTGAATCCTTTGAGGCCCATTACTTTAAATGGAATATTTTTAAAATGAACTTACGTTTGTATTTAAAATTTATTTACTTTGTTTGAAGCTACAAGCTACTTTACACTGAGAGAATTTTCTCAAAAAATTTCGGTAAAGCTCCCGTTGAGAATTACTGCAAGCACTGGAATTTTTTATAGGAAAAGCCCCGTAATTTTTACCTAAATTTTGAGCGGTTGTGGTTTTGTCGTAAAAGTTACGGAGCTTTTTCTGTCGAATATACGAAGCTTTTCATCTAAAGTTTTCAGTGCTTACAAATACGATTGCATTTATTCTCTTAATTTTTATTGGGAATTTTTATTTTTATTCCACCTCGTTATTTGTATGAGAATATTCTCTCAATGTAGCTTTTCACAAGCTTTCCAGTTTCGATGTTCATTATTATTTTTTATTTAACTTATTTAAAATAAACAAGATACTGACCTTGAGTGTGCCGGATTCCAGCTTGATCAGGCAGTAATCAGTCCTGCCGGCAGCTAGTAACAACATTGCATCTGCCAGGTGTGTGCGAAAACGGAAACTTATGTCGGTTGCACTCTTTGCTTCTTGCACTGATAAGTGGATGTAACTCGCTCCATAAAACGATACTGAAACAAAAAGGTAAATGTTTACATTAAGACATGGATTACATGCGTTTTAGCTCTGTCCATTTATCGCCTACTGAAAGTCTCTAAATTATCCTGTAACTATACTATTCATAAAATTATTTTGTGTTATTATGAATATAGAGAATTTTCTCCTTAAAATTTCGTGAAAAAATGTATAAAATTTATTTGGGTCAGTTCCAAGCTTTATATTTTTTTAGGGAAAATTTCGCTCACTTTTTCCCTGAAGCTTTGTAATTTTTACGAGAAAAGCTTTTTATAAGTAGCTTCATCGCAATTTTTACAGTAATTCTACCTTTTACTGTGGAGCTTTTCTTCCTAAAATATTACAAAGCTTCGGCAAATTTAAGGATTTTCCTGTAAAAATTCCAATGGTTGTAAACATTTTTTCACATCATTTTTCCAGGAAAATTCTCTCAGGGTAGTAATTATGAATAGCAGAATGGAAGTTTCCGGTTGAGCCATAAACAACGATATGAGCTTTAGAAAAATTTCAAGTAGCTTACAGGAACCCTAACGTTAATTTTTCTCAACGTTTGAGCTCCTAACTTCTGCCCCTCAATACCTTTCCCCTCTCTCTTCCTTTTTCAGGGACATCAATCTTGCGTCGCGCTGATAAAATCGTCGCCGGCGTGACTCAACGCGAAACGCGCGTACATCACCCCCTGAAAATTTCGCTTCCACCGCCCACATTGGGTTTTTCTCGCCCAGCGGCATTCAATTTTGAATCGCCGCAATGGGCTGGTGGAGGCGGGATGCGATAAAAAAAAAAACTTCGAAATGTTTGTTGCTCGAAAGGAAGCTAAATCCAACTGCTACCACTTCGCGGCATTATTGGAATTGAAAAAAAAAGCGACCAATCGTTGGGGAGATCGATAACTCGCCAGTATGGAGTTGTGCAAATTTCTGAAATATTCTAGTGGTATTATATTTATTGAAAACTTAATATTGATTTTTATTTCATTATTCAATCAAATAGAGAGAAACAGAAAGGATATGTGGAACACATGATAAAATAACTGTGGAATGGAAAAAAGTTTAGTTTTAAACTTTACGAAATAAAAACAATAAAATATTTTTTTGTTTCGCATCAATTTGACCAACAGAGTTTTAATTTTTAAAAGAATCGATAAATAACTCGTTTGTACGATTAAAATCACACAAGAATGTATCATTCTTTTTTTTCATGATTCTAAATAAATTCTTATGGTTCAATTCTTTATTCCTACACATTACATTAAATCTTAATTTATTTATTTATTAAGCATTAAACGGGTTACGGAGCCCTTTTACAAAAATATAATGATAATGTAAGAGTTGAATAATAAGCTGAACTTCATAAATTATAGTAAAACTATAGTTTCTGCTTCTAATTTATGTTATTTTATTTCAACTTCGTAAAGCATCTATCTATAAATGTTGGTACATTCGCTGATCAAAAAAAAAAATTCATTTAAAATGTGCCCTGAGGACATTCTGCTCTTAACAGTATAAAGCAAGAAAAATCACGTGTTAAAAAAATTTCATTCTATTTTCTTTATTATCCTTTACGGTGTATACCTCTAAATAAAATTATTTGGGTCAAGTATACCTACTATGCAATATATTTAGAGTTTTTGTAAAAGTTCCAGATACTTAGTAAACTTCTTATCACCAACCTTTAAACATCCTCACTAATGTAGAGGAAAGAAAATGCCTCCAGAACTTTTTACTACGGCGATCTTTTGAACTTCCCAAAACGTCAAAAATTTTGGATATGCTTTCAAATAATATATATAGTAATGTGCTTCGTGCAACGATGGATAAAGTTTCAAATAATCGTAACATAATGTTCTTTGAGTAAAGTGCAGTTTTAAAGAGCGAATAATTAAAAATACTATAAATGTTAACTCGGGTAAAAGACATTAGCAAGGTTCTAAGAACGTTTATGAGAAGAAAATATAAGAATTAATTAGTTGTGAGAAGAATTTGAATTCTACAAGTAATGAGTATGTCATACAGTGAATGAAGCTGAGTAATTCATCGAAAGATATACCGTCAGAACTCCTATACGTCTATTATGACTATGCAGTTGAATTTAACAACTTTATCTCACGTACGCATATCTCATACATTGAACGTCGCTCTCCTCAAACTAGTAATCCGTTTCGCTTTTGCAAGGCTTTTTACGTCCTATGTTACAAGCTCCTGATACATTTCAAAACTTACGACATAAACGTTAAATTTATAATCTCGTGTGTCAGACATAACTGATGTCTAAATTTTTTTAAGAAGTACCTTAATTACCTTAACGAAATCAAGGCACAAACACATTAACTCAACGATAAAAAAAAAAAAATTCCTAATCAAATAAATCTGTTATCTCGAAGATCCCATGATCGCGACTCAAAGACATTTACTTGCGCAAGCTCCAAAAAAAAAAAAAGTAAAGTATTAATCGCGTTGCAAAAAAAAAGGCTGAACGTACTGTAATTTCCTAGCAGTGGGCAAAAAAACACATTCACAAATCGACCCAGTTGATTCCCACGACTCTCCGCTCATTTTTCATCCGGTCGAGTGTTTTCACGGGCGACTTGGTCCGCCGGCATGTGAGCCGGCATTATCGTAGCGCCGCCAAGTGGCCCAGCGCCTCCTCCCCCAGTTTATTTTCATTCGATCGTTCGGCGGTGCCTCCTCGACTCGCTCCTCGACGCTTCCTCGTTCCCGTTCCGTGTTTTTTCTCCCACCGTCACGCAAAATCTCGTCTGCGAATATTTTTTTTTTTTTTTTTTTTTTTTTTAATGTGATCGAGTGCGACTCTCGGCGCGCACGAATGGATTTCGTGTTGGGAAATAAGATTCGATATTCATCATTTTATTGCACCGCTGTTTTGGTTTCAATTGTGTACACTTTTTGAGATTTATGACGAACGAGCATTACAGATTTGCCTGAAAATATTGCTACCGTATTTGAGATCGTACGTGAGTCTTGTGTGATAAATTATTGTTGTTTGTACCGTTTTGTATGTGTCTATCTATCACTTTGTCTGGTAAAGATAGAATTTTTGATGAGTGATGAAAACGATTCTTTAATAAAGCAACGAGTTTTCCAGTATAATAATTTTAGGTGTAATAGCACTTGTATTAAAAGAACAATTTAAATTTGCCATTCTATTATACCTGAATACAGGACCTTTGGCGAAACTTTTATTTTTACAAAAAAAGCTCTGTACAAATTACGAAACTTTTCTCGTAAAAATAACAGTTTTTTTTCGTACATTTTAAGGAGCTTCTCCAGTAAATATTTACTAAAACATAAGAGCTCTACTTGCAAAAAATACAAAGCTTCTCTAACAGCTCAAGTTTCAGATAATAATTACAAAGATTTTTGCGTAAAAATTTCCAGAGCTTGTAAATAGTCCCTTGATTACGATTTTCCACGTAATTTTACCGTGAAAATTCTTTTAGTGTACGACTAGCGACAAAAAGACCACGATAACGCGGTTTATCGACGAAGTATATTCGAACTGTTCAAAAACGCAGTTCCTTTGAAAATCCAAAGTGCCCTTTTATTTTTCCAATGCAACCGCATAATCCGAATGCAGCAAGCACACAAGAGACTAAAGAGATCTACTGAATCCCTGCAGATGAGCAGCATTTTTATGTGGATCCGTCGACGCTAAAGGATCCTAAATCTCGAGCTATTAACGCCTCTTAAATCGAGCGGAAGATTACGAGCGTTGCATTATTGATTCAATGAGCGACAGATGCATTATCGACAATCGTCGCCACTGCGGCTATAAATCACTTATTTCGCGTACCTCTATACCTCGCCAGCTCTGAACGATCGACCGACGTCCGCGAATCGCGTGGCGCAGTGCCCTATACGACCGTTTCGGGCTGCGTAACGTAACTATTAATCGAAATTTACGGGGGTGTCTTTTTTCGATAAGCAGCGACGAGCGGTGAACTGCATTCGACGTGATATTTCGTTAGTATTTACTATTGAATACTATATGAAGGAATAATGATCAGGTATGTAGGACTATTATTCGATTGCAATTAAAATGCATACTGCTATATATCGTTGGTCTGGAGCAAGAGGGTGCCACCTCGGAATCCAGTTACAAAAGGTGCCATCTCACCATTCCTAAGCGGACTCCGAGATGACACCTTTCCCAACTCGAGTTCCGAGATGTCACTTTTCGATCTGGAGCCCGAGATGGCACCTTTTCTAACTGGATTCCGGGGTGGCACCTTCTTGCTCCAGGCCGACGATATATATTTGATGATTCCACAATTGTTATCTAATATTTGTAATAGGTTATTGGCCGGAGTATTGCTAAAAAGTTGAATTAATCAATAAATTGCTTTATGACAGAGGTATAGCCGTTTCACCGATTTCACTGATTGTTATTTATTGTTTTGTGATATTCGTTAAAAGATTAATCCATTTATTTGTTCAACTATTTATATTTATTTGACAGTAACTGGCGTACGTATTTTGTTCAAATTAAAAGAGTAGTATTGGTAATATTACTAGACCAGGCGTATGATGTATGCATTTTTTTGATAAAGGAATACTTTTCAATTTTACTGGCCAATTAACGAGTTGATGGTTCAGTTGAAGTATTGAACGAGTAAAGCGTAGCAAGAATATAATGTTAGTGATGGATATAACTTCAAATTTTGGACAAGCAAAAACTATATAAATACTATGGGAATATTCTCATAAAAATTTTAGTAAAGCTCTCTGTGAAAATTACGTGAAAAAATGTGATCACGAAACGGGTTGCAATCACTGGAAATTTTTACCGAAATCTTGGACCTGTGACGAAGCTTTGGAATTTTTACAAGAAAAGCTCTGTAAAAAATACGGTGAGGCTCCCCATAACAATACGGAGCTTTTTTACAAAAATTATGGAACTTGTTTTATAAAATTTATGATGAAACTCCCCGTAAAAATGACGTAACTTTTCTTGTGAAAATTATAGAGCTTCGATCCCTTCTAAAAATTACGGTGAAGTTTCCCGAAAAAGTTAGGAAGCTTTTCTTATCAAAGCAAGAAATCAAGAAATAATCTTGTGATAATTACGAAGTAAGGAACATTGCAAATATTTCCGAATTTGTTAAAACATAGAAGTATAAACGTACGTATTCGCTACGTGCACGTATGAAGACTCAGCGCCGCAGACGGCAAGTTGATGCACTTCAGGCTCGGTAATTAACGT